>JAYEVE010000555.1:0-105324 GCA_036346375.1 Guadua angustifolia | reverse complement strand
AAGTAATAAATCACGCCGTTCAAACACAAACGGTCGCGTGGCGCAGCGGTGGAAGCTATTGTGCTGGCGCTCGGGATCCGTGTACCTTCTAGTATTTCCAACAAACTTGAATAGTTCAAATGCACCCAAATTTGTCTTTTTTGTAACTTCTAGTATATGACGAATTTGATCATGAAATTTTATATGTAGATGGGGTAAGATGATATGTACATCCATGATTTTTTTCAGAATTTTTTGAAACTTTTCTTAGTTGGATTGCACGATGATTGCACGGGAAGCTTGATTGCACAGCAGTCGTTCCCGGTTGATCTAGCGGTATGTTATTGGTTGTTCTTTTAATCAGAGATTGAAGTTTCTGTTTTCATCATGTGTGTTTGGAGTCATCAATTCATCGTACATACTATTGTTCTTATCAACTTCTAATCCATTGGTCTAGGTTACAGATGTATCTCAGTTGTTGTTTAACTATTATGAAACTAAAAACTTCGGAGAGGATGGTATGCTCCCTTCAACTCAAGCGTTGAGAATTCAGTTTCCTTGATTATCTCATAATTGTTTTGCCAAGGTGTTACAGTAAAAAAATTAATCAAGTTTTGAATAACAAGATGATCCAAAGGGTTTATAGTCCAAGAAAACGATTTTGAGGTTTGTGCTTGCAGTTTGATATGAAAAAGAAATTGGTTGCTTAGCAAAAGTATAAGGCTTAATGACGGGAAAGTATTTTGTGTGAAAAAGATTTTCATGCAAACACATAATTCTAGATCAGATCAATAGTAACACTAGAGAAATGTTTGTGTTTACCACTTTGGTCTGACTTGTACAATCGAGTTCTTGCTTTCTAGGAGAGCAATTATATCTTGAAGAGTATTTTGCAGTTGCCTTATGAATGAAGTCCAATGCTTAGTGAAGAAATATGATCTCCAATGAAAAGTTATGAGTAAATTGTAGTAACACCGCTTGATAGTTCGTCCTTCCTCTGTTTAGCATCCATATTTCATCGAATTAAACTAGCAAGATGTAAGAATGATTTACAAATGTGGTAGGGCTGAAAAGGACTATTATAAGTTTTATTCCTATGTAGAAAAAGGTTGACTTAAATGTTATTCAAAGTAATGCATGTCTCTCTATGGTGTGTGGTTTTAAACCAACATTAATATTGTGAACGCTATGCATGCTCAGTTTCTGCTGTTGTTGTAGTACTGAGTGTAAATGAGAAAAAAAAGAGAGGTTAGGTCGAGCTAAAGGTGGGCAACATCGCTAAGCTCTATTCATTTTAGATACCATGTTTCATACAGTCACACCAATCGAGTGTTGATATGCCAACATTATCTACCCATTCACATATGAAAGTTACTTATCTTTACCCCTGTTAGTCTTATTTCTTTTATTTTCTTGTAAGAAGCCGGAATTCTTTGTAGCCTTTCTAGCATGCATATATTGTGACTGGATTTCTTTTTTTTTATATATATACTTTGATGAAATGTAGTGTTCAAATCTATGTTTATGATGAGGATGAAGATGATATGGATGCCTCAAAGGATGCTGGTTTATCGTTGAATCCATGTTCTAAGTTAAACAAGATATCTTTGAAAAAAGTACGGGATTTTCCATGTTCACATGTAGGCTGAAATTTTTGTTTTACTTCATTTATTTTTAGGTGATAAAAGGCAAAAAATATTGTTTCTTAGCAAAAGAAATAACTTATTATCCTGTAAAATTCAAACTATTTTAGAGCCTATAGTGCATGTCTGTTTTCAATTTAGCATGCTGTTTTATTTTTCCGCAATTGTGATTCCAGACTAGCAAACCTGGTCATGAAATTGCTATCGTAAATGGGCAAGGTGGCTCACAAAATATCATGCTCTGTTTTGGTAAACTGGCACCACTGAGATTTACCATGATGTAGGTGGGACAATGCTAGGCCTGGTGAAGAGTTCCATTGGTACAAAATTCACTGGTCAGTTCGGTGATCTTATTGTTGTAAGTACCTTTCTTCTATGTAAAAGTTGGCTACCAGCTAAATTCACTTTTTATCAGTTTAATTTATAGATTATTTGATATTTTGTCTTGCTGCACTTAGGATCTTGCTATAGATGCTACTGCAACAGCATCTGTTGACCTAGGTCAAGGTATGCCTGAAGTTGATATCAAGAAATACTCCATATATTAAATCCTGATGATTTCGATGCTAAGTTTGTAAATTCTTCAAAATTTGTGAGAATTGTCCTAAGAACATGCTTGAGCTACCAAAAAAAAAGGATCGTAGTCGAGCTTTCGCGATTTCTAGAAATTATGACAATTTGATTCTGTTTTTTTAGTGTTCCTACATAAGATTTCTTTTCTGTTAGAAATTTCCTCGCTTTTAGAATCTGGATTTTTTTTGCGGGGCGCGGCGTGCGCCGCACCCACGCATCTAGTTTAAATTAGAGCTTTCCGGAAGCTATCCGTCGATTATCCGAACCTAACAGCTGGCTAACCCAAATAAACTTGGAATCCCCATTCGGCATTCCACGCCCCCACCCGTCCTTGTGTGGTTGTGCCTTCGTCTGTCAGGCGCCACTCGATCTCCCGCCGGCCGCCGCGTCCTCTAGACTCGGATCGATGCGCTTGACGGCCTCGCCATTGAGCTACACCCTCCACCTCCAAGCCGCCTCCGCCTCGCGAGTGGTCCGCCTCCTCCGGCCGCATCCCTAGGTATTACCTACCATCTCTCTCTCTCTCTCTCGTGTGCTTGCAGCCTAAATAGGGTTCTGGCGGTTGATCTCGACGGGCCTGCTCCTCAATTGGTTTCTTTCAACCGTGATGATGCGGATTGACGAGGAGATATATGTCGTATACCGGAGGCAAAGAAAGATCGGGAAGAGTTTCGGCGTGAATCAAAGGGAAGGCGGAGAAGTCGAAAAGGAAAGTGACGGCTCGATGATGCGGGACATCGGCGCGGTGGCGATAACGGGATGACGAGGAACATGAGTCCGACAAAGGAATAGTAAATGTAAATGAATGTTTTACTTTCGTTGATGTCTGCTGGAGAGGAGATTAACCGAGGTAAAACCCGAGTATAAAAAGGGCATGTAATACTGAGTGAAAGGATATGAAAAGTAATGGAATGAAATTCCCCAATCTCCTGTTCTTCTTCTTTCCCACGTCTCCTTCTTCCTGCTTATCTCTACCTCTTTCTTCAATTCTCCTCTGGTTCCGGATTGCAGCCGAGTAGAGTTGTGACATCTGGTATCAGAGCCACCGATTCAACAGCTTTCGCAGGTATCATTCCCATTCGACTGATCTAACCTTGAGTGGTAGAATCCCGGAAGAGGGTTGGAGAAGTTTGGAATCGAGAAATCGGTTCTGAATTTTTCCGCACAACTTCGGTTCCCAAATCCGGTTCACTCGGTTGAGATCAGTCACGGCGCCGGTTAAGCCTTCCGTGTGCACTCGGTTGGTACTGGGAGCAATGGAGGAGGCGGCAAATCAATCGGAGGCGAGATGGGAGTTCTGGATGAGAGATGGGAGTCAATGAAGGTAAACCTTGATTTCATTATTGAGAAGATTAAGCCAGTAGAAGTGATTCCCACTATACAAGCCCAAGTGGCGGAACACCACACGGTCATTTCGGGTTGATGGAGCAGTTCCAGAAGGTGATGGATGCTGTTCAGTACAATCGGGAGTGCCAAAGGTGGAGGAAACTGGACTCGCTACGCCGAATCAAAATCCCATTCCGCAGACACAAGGGGGTGAACTCACTGTTGGTTTATTGGGCAAGTGTCCGATACCACCTTGGCGCATGAGTTCGGACAACCACAAAATGGGTAAAACTGCATCATGTCAGTCCTTCCAGGTAATGACCGATGAGAAGAAGGCACCACTTCCCAAACTGTCTTTTCCCAAGTTTGAAGGAAGTGAACCCAGGATTTGGCGAGTCGATGCTTGCAATATTTTTGGATGTATAACATTGATGAGTCATTATGGGTAACGGCAGATCAATGCACATGGAAGGCAACGCAGCAATGTGGCTCCAGGTATATCAAGAAGAACATCCAGTAAGTGATTGGGGCAGTTTATGCTAGCTGTAGATTCAGAGTTTGGAGTATATGATTCCCGGCAATATTTACGTGACTTGATTCAACTTAAACAATCAGGGAGTGTGGTGGAATATAGGAATCAATTTGAAGTGGCTATGTACAAAGTCAGGGTATATAACAAACTTTGCACTGAAGAATTTTTTGTGAATCAGTTCATTCGGGGTTAAAAGATGAGTTGAGGTATGATGTAGAAGTGCAATTACCACTTCTGTGCGAAAAGCTTTTCTCCTTGCCCAGATCCAGGAGGAAAAATGTGAAAAGTTTCGGGCGCGACCACAGAAAATGCTTGGTACGCACAAACCTGGCATAGTTCCTCGTGTGGACACCGGGCCTGCACATGTTAAGGTGCTTGGTGATGACCTTGGGCGAGCCAGACAGCTTCGAGATTATCGTCGGGCTCGTGGTCAGTGCTTTAAGTGTGGGGACAAATATGAGAAGGATCATCAGTGTAAACTAGTACCTCTGGCCCAGGTTCATGCTCTGGAAATGAACAGTCGATGTGAGCAGCTCAGTGAAGAGGTCTTACAGGAGTTAGAAGCAGCAGATAAGGAGTTCGAGCAGGAGCAGTACAATCTCTCTCTGCATGCTTTGGCCGGCATAGAAGACTTAACCACTGTGAAAATTCAGGCAATGGTCGGTACTCAGATTATTTTGATGCTGATCGACTCGGGAAGCTCGCATAGTTTCCTCAGTTCCACCTTCTTGAACGCACCAAGTATCCCATACAGCATTCCTTCTGTGTCGGTGTATGTGGCTAATGGGGAAGCCCTTCAATGTGATAAGTTTGTACCTCAGTTTGAATGGTGGACTCAAGGGCACCTGTTTTCCATGGATATGCGAGTGTTAGCCTTAGACTCATATGATGCCATATTGGGAATGGATTGGCTTCAGCGCCATAGCCCCATGATTTGTGACTGGAAGAAGAAAACGTTGGAATTCAGTGTTAACGGATGTGCTATCAAATTGCAAGGCATTGATCCTCCTCGAGCACTATGTCGGGAAAATCGTTATATCAATGGCGTAGTGCAAATGCTATGTGGTCTGTGGCTGCTGTCAGTGAATGTCGGAGGACACAACTGGAGCAGTGCTTCCGGCAACCATTCAGTTGGTCCTTCATAAGTATTCAGAAGATTTCAAGACCCGGTATCCTTGCCACCAGCTCGGGTGTATGATCATGCAATTTCATTGCTGCCTGGAGCTTCTCCCGTAAATTGCAGACCATATAGATACTCTCCCATGCAAAACGATGAGATTGAGCGACAGGTGGCAGAGATGCTCTAGAAGGGTTTCATCCAACCCAGTCTCAGTCCTTTCGCCTCTCCGGTACTATTGGTGCAAAAGAAGGACGGCACTTGGAGATTTTGTGTGGACTATCGCAAACTGAACAGCATTACCATCAAAAACAAATTCCCAATGCCCGTGGTGGATGAACTTCTTGATGAGTTAGCCGGTACGCAATACTTTTCCAAATTGGATTTGAAAGCCGGATATCACCAAATCCGTATGGTTGAAGCCGATATGGAGAAGACGGCGTTTAAGACTCATCACGGTCATTTCCATTTTCGCGTCATGCCGTTTGGCTTAACCAATGCCCCGGTGACTTTCCAATGTCTAATGAATTCTATCCTTGCTCCTGGATTGCGCAAGTTCATGCTTGTCTTCATGGACGATATTTTAGTATATAGCCCTTCCTTGGAGGAACATGCTACACACCTGGAGTTGGTGTTTTCCTTGCTGCACCAGCATAGCTTGTTTGTGAAAGAATCGAAGTGTGAATTTGCACGTCAGAGCATCACTTACTTGGGGCATATTATTTCCAACCAGGGAGTATCTACTGACCCTGCCAAGACTTATGCTATGGTAAATTGGCCGGAGCCTTCTAATGTGACTGAGCTCCGTGGTTTTTTAGGCCTTACTGGCTATTACAGGAAATTCGTGCAAAATTATGGTGTTATTTCTCGCCCACTCACAAATCTCCTTAAAAAGAAGAGTTTTCGGTGGGATGAATCGGCTGCACAAGCTTTTGCACGACTGAAGCAAGCTATGACTCGGACACCTGTGTTGGCTATGCCCGACTTCAAGCAAACGTTTGTGGTGGAAACCGATGCATGTGATATTGGTATGGGGCAGTCCTAATGCAAAATCAGCATCCCATCGCATACCTCAGCAAAGCATTAAGTCCACATCATCAAAAGTTGTCTATATATGAGAAGGAGTTCATGGCGGTTATCATGGCTATTGATCGCTGGCGTGCTTATTTGCGGCGGGGAGTTTATCATTAACACTGATCATCGAAGCCTTTGTTATTTAGGGGACCAACAACTGGTGTCCGACCTGCAGCGCAAGGCTATGACCAAATTAATGGGCCTTCAATTCCGTATTCAATATAAGAAGGGTTCTCAGAATGCTGTGGCAGATGCACTGTCACGAGTTGGTCATTTAATGGTTATTCAATCTGTTTCGAGTGCGCACCCTCTTTGGATTCAGGAAGTTTTGAATTCGTATGTCACGGATGCCAAGGCGCAAGATCTTCTGGCTGCATTAGCTATCCACAGTCCAGATGAGAGTGGCTTTGAGTTGTCTCATGGACTGATCAGGAAACACGGCAAGATTTGGGTAGGTGAGAACTCGGCTTTGCAAACAAAGATTATTAAAGCTTTCCATGCGAAAGTGCCGTGGGCGGGCACTCAGGCATTTTCGTCACGTATCAGCGTGTGCAAAAGCTTTTCACCTGGCCGGGATTGAAACGTGATGTCAAAAATGTGGTTCAACAATGCAATATTTGTCAGCAGGCCAAACATGAAAACATTTCCAGTCCCAGGCTGCTTCAGCCTCTACCCATCCCGGAAGGCAGCTGGCAGGATGTCACGATGGATTTTGTCGAAGGATTACCGTGCTCGGAGGGTTGCAATACCATCATGGTGATTGTGGACCGGTTTTGAAGTATGCACATTTTGTGGCACTTAAACACCCATTCACAGCTCCACAAGTGGCTCGGCTGTTCCTGGAAAATGTGGTTAAGCTTCATGGTCTGCCGAACTCCATTGTGTCCGACCGTGACAAAATATTCACCAGCCTGTTCTGGAAAGAGCTTTTCCGTGCCATGGATGTCCAATTGAAGTTTAGTACGGCGTACCACCCGCAGACTGATGGTCAGAGCGAATGGGTGAACCAATGCTTGGAGATGTACCTTCGCTGTTCAGTGCAAGCCAATCCAGTTCAGTGGCGCAAGTGGTTGGCTATGGCAGAATTTTGGTATAATACGTGTTATCATACTGCCCTCAAGTGCTCTCCGTTTAAAGCCTTGTATGGGGTTGAGCCCAGATATGGTACATTGTTGCAATCGGATGTAGTGGGTCATCCAGTGTGCAAGACTTCCTTGCCGAACGAACCACTCAGGTTACTCTTCTGAAACAACACCTTGCCTCTGCCCAAAATCGAACCAAACTTCAAGCAGATCGCAAGCGATCAGACCGTCAGTTCCAATCAGGCGAGTTGGTCTATGTGAAGCTTCAGCCCTATGCACAATCTTCAGTGGTCAATCGCCCATTTCCCAAATTAGCATTCAAGTACTTTGGTCCATATCGCGTGATTGAGCGGATTGGTGCAGCAGCTTACAAGTTGGAACTTCCACCTGACAGCCAAATTCACCCTGTTTTCCACGTTTCTCAGCTGAAAACATTTGTTCCTGATTACACTCGATTTTTCATCAACCGCTGACTGTAGCTGATCTGAATATGCAGTCTGCTGAACCTGAGTCCATTTTGGATCGCCGTATGGTCAAAAAAGGGAATTCTGCCATACCTCAGGTACTTATCAAATGGTTGGGCATTCCGGTTGATATGGCAACTTGGGAAGATTACTATGTGGTGAAGAACCGTTTTCCTTCTGCTTCTGCTTGGGGGCAAGCAGAAATTGCAGCCGGGGGTAATGTCAGGGCGCTGGAGGCAAAGAAAGATCGGGAAGAGTTTCGGCATGAATCAGGCGGGAAGGCGGGAGAAGTTGAAAAGGGAAAGTGACGGCCTGGATGATGCGGGACATCAGCGAGCGGTGGCGATAACGGGATGATGAGGAACAGTAGTCCGACAAAGGAATAGTAAATGTAAATGAATGTTTTACTTTCGTTGATGTCTGCTGGAGAGGAGATTAACTGAGGTAAAAACCCAGAGTATAAAAAGGGCATGTAATACAGAGTGAAAGGATATGAAAAGTAATGGAATGAAATTCCCCAATCTCCTGTTCTTCTTCTTTCCCATGTCTCCTTCTTCCTGCTTATCTCTACCTCTTTCTTCAATTCTCCTCTGGTTCCGGATTGCAGCCGAGTAGAGTTGTGACAATATAGCATGGGATCGGGAAATCTTACACGCTTAATTAAAATATAGAGTTCATATGACTCATTCCAGTCATGCAGGATGGGTTTTAGGATGCACGATTGGCTGTCTTTACTTGCATCCAAACGTTTGTGGTAATTTTGGTCAAGTCTCTAAATTTAGTTAGGTTGTGGGTTATTTATGTGCACTAGGGTACTCCCCAGTCCCCCTACTGTTTCTCTTCAAGACTATGTCAGGTTGTGAAGTGGGTTTAGTCGGATCATCATCTGAATGGAGGTTTCCAGTGCAGCAAATTCATCAAGGATAATATTTCTTCCTGAATGTTTCTGCGCATGATAAACCATAACCCAAAGCATTGATCATTGGGCATAAAATTAGTTAGAACCTGTGCATATTTAGAAGATAAATGGGCTGCATTCATTTGTAGATCGGTAGTTCAGCAACCTGGAATTTGCAGAGCACTATTCCAATGAAGACATCAACTTGTGCCTAAAAGAGTATAGGATGTATTAAGCTCCTTATATTTATTTATTTTTGTCTGATCTAGTGCCTGACATTAGTCTATGCAGTATTCAAGGAATTATGGTGCATCCAGAAGTAGGTAATTGTACTTAATTCAGTTCAGAAATCAGCAAACATTGTAGTCCTGTAGTGTTAATACCTAAAGAAGGTTCTATTCATTCGTGAGTTTATTTTGCTCTTTTGATAGATATGCTGACTTCTTTTTTTTCAGCAAAGTATGGGATGCACTAACAGGCGATGAGCTACATTCATTTGAACACAAGCATGCAGTCCATGCATGTGCCTTTTCTGAGGTATCGCTTGTTGAAACTTAATTCCCTGTTTCTTCTTGTGGCATCTATATTTGAACCATGATTGCTAGTTCTCCTGGAGTTTTTTCTTCCCGCTAAAGACAGTGTGTGCTGTATCCCTTTTCATTCTTTTGAATTTTTTCCAGACTTTCGGGTCTGTTAAACTAAGGCCTGCTCAACCAGTAAATTTGGTATGTGGGATTTAGCATGGAGAACCTGGCGCTTCTAGAAGCCGGGACTAAGCCTAGTAATTATGCTTAGCTAATTGTTTTCTTGGAAATTTGGAGTTGATCTCAGTGGAAATCACGCTGTGCTGAGACTCCTGTTTTCCCCTTCAAATTGTTAGTAACTGATTTGTACTAGTGTATTGTGGAACAGTTTTGTAGTATGGAAACACATTGAGTAGAGACCACAAGCTAACACATATTCATGGTTTAGTAAAGCACCTTCCCTATGGCCTTTTTTTTTCAGAACTGAATCCTAAGAAGCTACGAAATTATTAGAGCCAGATTGGAGGTTTACAAGGTTTTCTGTATCATGGTCTCAAAACCGTTAAACCCTACTGTGGCCGATAAACATACCATGCACTTTTGTGTTTGAAAATTTGAAATGCTTGCGTTCATTGGGAGTACTAGCTAATTTGTATTGACGTAAGCATATCTTTGCTGTGTGATGCATGGTGTTTCGATTTATTATATGTTGAATTTAAAGCTCCATCTTATATGGATGAGAGATTTCAAGGCTGTCTGACCATGGTATTAATTGGAGCTATTTTAGTAGCACATACGTGTGCATTTGAAGCACAACAGTAAGTGTAATGCTTGTTAGATGTATGCACTCCATTTGCATGTTAACTGGGTATATAGCAATTGGTTCAGTATATAGCAATTGCTTGGTTTGAACCGAGGAGAAGGATTTACATTCTGCTGTTATCTACCCCCAAATATATGACATTCTGTTATCTAACCCAAATATTTGATCTTTTCCTTCCAGTGGTGTTGTTTTGTTCTTCCCTGTAATGGATCACATTGTTTTTACTACCTTCACCCATTCCCAAGACTGTAATAGATAACATTTTATTTATCCATTGGTTTTGCAGTCTAATAGTCATCATCGGAAGGAACTCTGCAATAGCTCAGTGTCTGTATCAATTGTAATTCCCCATCTTCAAAACCTTGTATAGCAAACCACATTTTAGCAAGTAGGGAAGAATGAATTTTGGATCACGTAACGGTTTAAGGTGTGAGGATTGTGATTTGCTATAATGCTACTTGCCAGATACTACTGGCTTAACTTGTCATAGTCATATGTTTGCTTAACTAGTCCCTGATATCGAGTGATGTACTTAAATCTACTTGCTAATGTGCTAATGTACTAATGTAGTTGTATTTTGGACATATAATATAGTTGATTGATCCTAATATGTGTAACATATATGGTTTTTGTTTTCGTGCATTATCCGACAAAATATTTGCGACTGAGACTAACCGTATTTGGAATGACATGTATTCGCTCCGTATTTGTGACCGAGATAGTCCGCATTCATATTCAAATTCGAATCCGGCACGTCCGTATCCGACTCCGATTTTGAGAAAAATTTGGAATAGGATATGGGATGAGTGAAATCCATCCGTATCCACTCCGTTTTCACCCCTACTCCCAATTCCTGGAGTATAGAGACTCCTTAGTGCACCTAATTCACGGTTTTCCCCTTGGTTGCAGCTTCCATCGGCTGAGGCATCACCGCCACCTTCCTCTTCTTCCCCCAGGCCGGCCACCAGTGCCACCTCTCCTCGGAGATGACAAGGTATCAAAATGGAGCTCTCCTAGCTCCCTACTGCCTTTCCCCATCCCTCCAAGATTAAGCACCCCCTCTTCCTCTCTTGGCTAGCCACCAACTTCCCCGCCACCCTTCCTCATCGTCGGCCACCTTTAGCCATGCTTCATTGCTATCGAGAGCTCCCCTACCTCCCCTAGGCCTCTCTCTAACCTACCCACCCAATGACCGAGTTCAATCGGCTCTCCCTCGCCACCGGCGAGCTTTACTTCCCCCTCTCCTATTTTGTGATGTTGACAAATGGGCCCCCTCAGTTAACCTCACTCTCACGCACAAGCTGAGACACTGATAGCGGGGTCCCACTTGTTAGTATTTTTAATTAAAACCGATTTTATTTCACGAACCTATGACATGTGAGCCCCAACGGATTTAAAGGTTTTCAAAATGCAAAAATGAATCGGTATTTAAACTAGGTCACTAACATGTGGATCCAAATGTCAGTGGCTGGAATTAAAGCAAAAATAAGATAAATGAAAAAATATGCTTTCACTGCAAGGAGACGTATTTTGCTATTTTAAGGAATTTTCTGAATATGCAATATTCAAATGCTTATAACTTTTGCAATTGAGCTACAAATTTAGTCAAACCAGTTTGTAAATTCTTCTAAAATTATGAAGTTTCCATTTGTGCAAAATATTTGAAGTTTGGTCTCTGTTCAAAACTTAAATTCAAAATTTCAAGGAAACCTACCATGTTCACTATTTGAATTTTTTGCAAATAGCCTCCGAGTTTGATGAAATAATTTTCTAGATTCTTAGAATTCCATAAAATTCCCATTTTTACAAAAATATTTGAACTTAGGCTCATTTTGAACTAAATTCCTAATTAGACTAATTTTCAATACGTCCAAAATTCAAACACTTGTGACTATAGCAAATAAACTCCAAATTGGTGAAGTCAGTTTATAAACCCACCTAAAATCATGGGCCTCTGTTTGTGCAAAAATATTTGGATTTGAACCTTGCTAATACTTGATTCTCATTTAGGATGATTCTATTCTCAATTAAAAATTCAAATAATCATAAATTCTACTATTAAAACCCAAAAATCATGGAACCAATTTCTAAATCCTTATAAAATCTAAACCTTCTATTTCTACAGTAATTATATTTTTAGTTTAATATTATTGATTTCTTTTGCTTCTTACTATTACTTTGCGTTGAATTGTGTATAGGCATCGATGTTCCAGAAACTATGACTATCGACCCTGACTCAAACCAAGAATTCGATAAGCAAAGAAAGCACCCCTTTTGATCATGTTGATTCTAATATTTCACTTAGCTTATGTTGTTTTCATCAATTTATGTATGCATGTGTTTATTTTCAGTAAATTGTTATATTGTGGAGTATTGGTAGATCCGCCTCCAACGCTATTCTTGGAGCTAGATCTAAATCACTTGAATTTTCCTTTCCCAAAGAAAAGTCGTTGAGTATTGTTTTTATGCATCATGCTTCTAATATAAATTATACAAATCTTCCCCCAGAAAGTTAGCAGGTTCACATTAACACGGCTTGAATAGTCAGCGGCGTACCACATGTACCCCAGGGATACTAATTTCGGTGAAATTCAACGAATTTTAGCTAAAATTTTGGATTTCGGGCCACCATGAAATCCAAATTACCGGTCAGATAAATTTTTTTTGAAATTGCTATAATAATTTCATTTTTTGGGGGGAAATTTCACCCAAACCGGTCGAAATTTCATCATTTTTCGATTGGTTTTAAAACCTTTATGGTTGGATTTGACCGGATTTGGTCTCATCTTCTATGAAAATATGTTGAAAAACCGAATTTTTGAGATATTTTAAAATATTGGTAGAAACACTATCAGATTTTTATAAAATTTTACATGCTTGATAATGATCTGAAAAATTTAGGGTACTATTTTTAGTAGTTAGGATCATACAGAAAAATTTTCAAAATAATTGAACTTCATTTGTTATCCATAAAAAATAAAAAACAGAATGAACATAATTGGGACAGTATTCTTGTCAGAATTTTATAAATTTTCTTGAGTATGATCATGATCTAAAAATTTTATGAGAGCTTAATAATTGCCTCAGTACTATTCTATAAAATTTTCAAAAAATTTTAACTTTTTTGTTTGGTCAATCAAATCTATGTAAACATTGAACTTCATTTGTTATATTTCAAAAATGAAAAAGAGAAAGAACATAAATGGTACTGTACCTTGTAAGAATTTTATAAATTTATTGGAGTATGATCATGATTCAAAATTTTTATAAGATCTTAAGCAATATAAAAAAATTTCGACATTGTTTGAATTATTTTTTTAGTTGAAATTTACTGAGATTTTGGCAATTTTGGGCAAAATTTCAATTTTTTGGCCCTAAAAATTTTGGATTTGAATTTTGACCGGAATTCATCCGAAATAACAAGATTTTACCGAAATTTAGGATTTCGGAGAGGAGCGAAATTTAAACCGAAAACCAGACTCCGTTGAATCCTTTAAAGATCGTGTACTTTTCAGTTTTGTTCATTCATCAAAGCACTACCAACTGTACTAACTCTTCATAAAAGTCTTGCACTCCTATATATTCAATTGTCTGTACAACGACATGAGCAATTGTCATGCATGTCGCATGGCAGCAAGGAACATCTCAAACCCAGACATTTCATCTGATCATTCACACACCTCGTTCGATACTTCGGTCATGAACAAAAAGGCTACAAAGAAGAGAAAAATAATAATCGATCGATGTTGTTGCTATCTTCCTTCTTCGATGGTGGTGATGGTCACGTCGTTGGTGTTGCACGACCCGGTGAAGAGCGACGTCGTGCGGACCTCCGACCCATCCTCGTCGTCACTGGTGACCCTCAGGTCGTAGTGCGGCGGCCGCCTCGGGTCTGGCAGCGTCACACCGTCGTTGCCAAGGATCGCCGTCACGTCCGTCATCGTGGGCCGGTCCATCACGTTGTCCTGCACGCACAGCAGCGCCACCTTGACGCACTGCATGATGCTCGTCACCTCGTTGCAGTCGCCCAGTGTTGGGTCGATCAGCTCGAAGACTCTCCCTTCCCTCCACAGCTGCCATGCCTATGACAATCATTGAAAACACGGCACATTGGTAAGGTTACAGTCTTTGCCAGTGATGTATGTTGTTATTGCAGTAATGCTAGATGCGAAAAGATCTGACATAATGGTAATGGATAAGCCGCAAGCATGTTCTGTATTCAATTTAGGAATCAAACGTAGGATTAAATAAATGCAAAGGTCGTAGGAAACGTCAGGTTATTGTTGTTCTTGTCGTTTTTTCAGCACAGATCCTTACGTATCCGAGGAGATTGACGAAGTTGCCGTAGTGCTGGTGGCCACTGTTCCTTTTGCCGCTGACAATCTCGAGCAGCAACACGCCGAAGCTGAACACGTCGGACCTGACGGAGAAGATGCCCTCCGAAGCATACTCTGGAGCCATATAACCACTACAAGCGGCATCAAACAACATCACAAAGCGCGAACATTAACGATGAGCCTGCTGCATTCATAAAAGTGGCATACTGCGAGTATGTACGTGTGTTTTTCTCACTAGGTACCGACGACCCTGTTGGTGTTGGCCTCCGTCATGTTGGAGCCAAAGATCCTCGCCATGCCGAAATCCGAGATCTTAGGGTTCAGGTCTTTGTCCAGCAATATGTTGCTGGCCTTCAGGTCCCGGTGGATGATGCGCACCCGAGAGTGCTTGTGCAGGTAGAGGAGCCCCTGCGCGATCCCTTCGATTATGTGCAGCCGTTTCTTCCAGTCCAGCAACAGCCCTTGTTGCTGGTCTACACGCCAAAAAAGTCTTAAGATCGATTAGTAAACAGCAACATGGATAGGAAGACAAGTCAATCTCGAGAGAGGCTGGCACGTTAAGCAAGTGGAATAGTGGTAATTGGATTAGTACTAGTACTACCAAAGATGAAGAAATCTAGGCTTCTGTTGGGCATGTACTCGTACACCAGAATCTTCTCCTCCTCCTGCACGCAGCAGCCCACGAGCTTAACGAGGTTGGTGTGCTGCAGCTTCGCGATGAGCTGGATCTCGTTCTTGAACTCCTTGAGCCCCTGCCCCGACTGCGTCGCCAGCCTCTTCACCGCTATCTCATCTCCATCAGGCAACTTGCCCTGAATGATGAGAGAGAGAGAGAGAGAGAGAGAGAGAGTTACTACAGTTGATCAATCGCGTTTTAGTCAAAATTGTTAAATGGTAAATGGCTTCACTTGCCCTGCAAACCGGTCCGAAGCCACCTCTTCCGAGCCTGTTTTCTTCGGAGAAGTTATCTGTCGCGTCTGCCAGCTCGGAGAAGTCGTACAGCGTGAAATCTGAGCTGCCCTCTTCGATCTTCCAGAGCTTGAGCGCCTCCTCTGTTTTGGAGCTGTTCCTACAGCGTGCTTGTGGCTGTAGCAATTTCTTCTTTCCTGTATTGGGGATTTCTAGCTAATTAGACACCTTTTTTATGACTAAAAGGGATGGAGGAAATTAAGATTTTCTTGCAGTGTCATCATCTTACCAGCTCCTTTTCTCAGCCTTCTGATTAGTAGAAGGCTGCCGAGCAGCATAGAACAGAACACCGTGATTGACACACATAGAACAATGATTAAAATCTTCCTATGCGTGTTCCCTACATAATTCAGAAGAAAATAAGTAACGATAATACACAGCTACCAGCATACTCCATTAATTGAGTGGTTACGACTTAATTAATTGTTAACTCATAAACTAAGAACATACCTACTAGTCTGTCTAAGATTACTTGCATTGAAGAAATGTACATGCCGAAAAGAAGTACGCTTTTCGTTACCGTTGTTCCCAGTTGGCGAAGATGTACCACCCTGCAAGCCGATCCTGACGTCCGGCGTGCCGCCGTAGAACTGGTAGCCCTCGTACCGGAAGTTGCAACGGACGCCGAGGATGCGGCCGCCCTCGCGGCCGTCGTACCACTGGTGGTTCTGCTCCTGGAGGCCCAGGAAGCAGTGCCAGCACTGCCCCGGCGAGAGATCCGGCGTGCACTGCGCCAGGCCGCACACTGTCGGCAGCCGCGGGTTGATGTACATGACGGCGCTGGCGAACCGGCGCGTCGTGGAGTTGTACGCGCCGTACATGGCCATCTCGCTGAACAGGTTGCCCACCAGCGATAGGAAGAAGGTCCGGGACGTCGCGTTCCGGCTGTCCCACCCAGCGTACGTCGACCCGTTCACGTCCATGGCGTTGATCACCGGGGAGTTGTCATCCGGCCGCGCCAGGAAGTCCTCGCCGGAGTAGCGGAGGGTGCAGAGGTCGTGGTAGAACGTAGCGTCCCTGTCGCCCGCGCACAGCGCCCGTAGCCTCTGGAACGCGTCGTTGAGGCAGGAGGAGCACGTCCTGGCGTCGGTGATGTCGCCGCGGCAGAGAGCGAGGCCGAAGACCCTGTCCGGGGCTGCGCCGATGGCCACCGAGGCGAAGAGGGAGGGAGAGGTTGAGGCGTTGATGGGTAGCGTCGTGGTGAGGCGCTCGAGGTTGGCTCCGAATGCGTCGCTCGCCGTGTAGTTTCCGTTGGTGCCATTACACGAGTACTCCGAATAGGCGGCGGCGGTGACGAGCGGCGAGGATAGGAGGAGGAGGAGTAGACTACGGAGGACGAACATGGCGGGTTCTTGCATCGTAAAGTTGTTGTTCCTGTTTAAATACATGGACAAAGTCAGAGGCTGGAAGATGGTGATTGGTTGGAAGATGGTGATTGGCTTGCCAAGATAGAATTTGTGCTACGATTCGTTTACTCAGCTGCTGGGCTAGTTGAGAGCTAATTAATACCTTGTTGGCTAACATATCTCATGCATGCACAAGTTTTTCTCACAGATCTGCACAAGATATCAACTAACAAAAGTCACGAAAAATTTTGAAAAAAATTATAGATGTACTTCATAGATTGCCCTACCTATGTATGAAATTTCAAGATCAAATTCATTATATATCAACTGATCTTGAAATTTTATACATAGGTAGAGCAATCTATGAAGTACATCTACAATTTTTTTCAGAATTTTTTATGACTTTCGTTAGTTGATGTGCATGGTGTATACGAGAAGGCCTGTGTGTATAGGATACGTTGCCTACATTGTCAGCAAAGGAAACTTCTCTTTTAGTACAGCAACATCAAGGATATTAGTAGCACATGGTGATGGCATGCAAAATATTGTACGACCATGTTCCATGCTTCTGGGCGCGACGAAATTTCAACACACTCAACGGGTTGTATCGAATTGATGTTCATGGTTCGCAATTACTTTCCTGCAAAACCGGTAAAAACTTTTGCTTGTGGTAAGAAATGCTCAATTTTAAACATCCTCCAGTGATTCATCTAACCGAAAAATTGCAATAATGTCGGTGGTTTTCACTCCGTTGTGCTTGGGATCAAACCCAACACAGGAGCTATGCGCCTTCACGCTCCCGTCATCAGAACTCATCCCAGCCCCTGTCCTTGGTTCACGTACGTGAAAGCCTGTTGCAGATTTGCAAGAACAACACAAATATTAAACAGAGCAAGAGGAACAAACGTTTAGCCATAGGTATCAGCAACGGTAAAGATGGGTAATCTTGATGAAGTGACACAGTAAAAACTCTTGCTTTATATAGTAGAGATTAATGTATAATGGCATAATAAAGTATCATGTAAATGGTTTGGACTAAAATAGTGGATATGTATTGTGGATATCTGGTCCTGAATATTTGGATATTCTGAATCTATACACGTGTTGGATGGATGATGAGTTATTGAATTCATATTTATATCCAACAAAAAAACATCCACATTTGTTTTTATATAATACAATTCGATAAATATCCCAACCACCGAAAACTACTTGATCGTTTTTCAACCCCAGCTTGCACGGGACGGCGTGGCACGCGCGTGTCATGCGTGCATGCGTGAGACGCGAACCGCAAAGCTGCGCGTGTTCGCACGTTCGGCCAAGGCTAAGCTAGGAGCGGCTCTGTTCATTACCCTGCGCGTGCGCGGCATGTGGCTTCTACCCTGCCCTGGCGGGAAGCCAGGCCACGGAGGAAATGGAAGAAAAGGGTAAAGAGAGGAGTGCGTCGACTAGGGATGGCAATTGACGACTAGGGATGGCAATTGGTTCGTAGGTTTATGTACTGTAGGTTTTGTATCTGATTGGATCGGATTCGGATTCTAATTTTTATCCGTAGGTTCTTTGGGTCGGATATCTGAGATGGGTTCAGATTAAGTTCAGGTTTTAATTTTCACCCGCGGGTGTCCATTAGGTACCCAAAATACCATACATATCCATCGAGTACCCGTTAGGTTCCGGGTACCCACCAGGTTTGGGGTCGGGTTTCGAGTACCCACCGGGTTTGGCTCTGGGTTTTTGGTTCGGGTTTCTTGTCTGGTTGGGTTTTGCAAAACCCACACCCTATCTAACCTATTGCCACCCGTACTACACAAACCCGTCGGTTACTCGTCGGATTTCCGGTATCCGCTGGGTTCGGGTTTGGGTATAGTTTTTTATTCGATAGGGTATTCGGGTTCGGGTCGAGTCTTTCAATTCAGGTTCTCTGTCGGTGCAGGTTTTGTAAAACCCGCACCCGACACGATCCGTTGCCATCTCTAGCTTCGACGATGCTCTCTTCTCTAATGCAAATACAAATAGTTAAGTAAAGTAAAGGAGTAACTAATTATTATCTACTTTTTATTTATATTTTAATATTTATATATTTATATCTTAATATTTATATATTAAACCACCAGTAACATTTAGCTATAGGTATCAGCAACAAACGTTTCTAATGCAGCTACCTGTACTACTTATCTGTAGGTAGCAACAGATTAGTACCATGAGTATTGTAGTTACAAGTAGAGCTCTTTTAGGGTGGACAACTCTGAATATTAGTCGTCCATTCAATTTAATCCAATGGATAAGATTAATTAGAATGTATTTATACTACCTATGGTAGTATTGGTAGTAGGATTGGTATGAGGGTTAATAGTGTAATTTAAAGAGCTCAGCGCTTGACTTTGCCCAGCCTATTATGGAAGTGTTAGGGTTAGGACTCAGAAGCATGGCTGCACTGGTGCGTGAGGAGACAGGCGGCCGACGCTCGGTGTGTTCGGGACTACTCCACCCACCTCAGAATCCCGCGCTGGCGGCGCCTCGCCGCGAGATCCCGCGATGGAGGTGAGCGCTGGCTCTGAACTCTCATCAGCATTTGGACTGATTCGTGGAGGCGAGCTAGGTGGTCGCGCCTTTTGTTTGCTAGTACTCGGTGGTGGTGGTGTTTGTTGCTGTTTCTGCTGTTCACGTGGTTGGTGGTCTCGTTCGTTCCATGCGTTGTTTGTAGCGAAACTCCGGGTTGGAGATCGCAAGAGTTGGCGTTTCTGCGACGATTTTGCTTGATCTGGTTCAGGGACATCGTCGCGGTGACTAGCAACGAGGG
Organism: Guadua angustifolia; assembly: GCA_036346375.1. Lineage (NCBI taxonomy): Eukaryota > Viridiplantae > Streptophyta > Magnoliopsida > Poales > Poaceae > Guadua > Guadua angustifolia. The sequence goes on along the minus strand of JAYEVE010000555.1, from coordinate 85,837 downwards.
GATTTCGAGCGGCTAGTGCTACATTGCTGCTGCGTCCTGAGGGTCTTGCTGTTGCTGGACGCAATGCAAGCGAGCCTCCTGAAGATAACGCAGAGCTTGCGGTTCGAACAAAAAGTTCGCCGGCGTCGGCCGAAAAAAAAAGGAAATTGCCAAACAATTAAAAGACTATAATGCCCTTGATAAACGGACAGTCAGATCTAATTTTTACTACCACTCTTTACTACGCGTGTTATCCACCGTAAAATTTCTCTACAAGTAATAATTAGCTAGCCTCTATACTGGATAAACACATTAGATTGAAATTAAGCACTACAGGAAGCAGGTATTTGATCTCGTAGATAAACACAAAAGCATAGTGGAAGAAAAGCCAGTTTAAGCCTACACGTGCGAATGCCAACGAGCACTGCGAACTGGTACGACTCGGAGACGAGAGACATCGGCCATTCGTGCGGTTGGCTGATGCTGATAAAATAGTCGCAAGGTTTTTGTCCGATGACGTCGTCGATGGACCCATCGTACTGGAAAAAAAAATTCATGCATCCGGTCTCCAAAGCAAGCGCGTGCGTACCGTCTGCAGATGGACGCCGCGTGGACATCACGCGTTGGACATCACATGAATGCTCTAGCGTCTCTTTGAACAGATGCGTTGGCTTACGGGGGCGCGCAGGAGGAAGCCAGATCGAACACGTGATGTCCACGCGGCGTCCATCTGTAGACGGTACGCACGCGCTTGCATTGGAGACCGGATGCATGAAATTTTTTTCCATCGTGTTATAGGTAGGCGTCGTGTTATACCGGATCGATCCGGTACAGGCTTATCGTGCTTCGGGTCTAAACCAGGGGCGGATCTACAGGGTATGCCAGGTGGGCCACGGCATACCCTGTAGATTCGGCTCAATACAGTTTATAATACCGTCATTATCTTATACAGTTAACTTGTGAAGGTCATAACTTTATATCCGTACATCCGATTGAGGTGATTCTTATTGGGTTAGTTTTGAAATTAAATCTAATTTCTACAGTTAAAATTTCACATCAATCCAACGGTTGAATCTTCAGGAATTACTGTTTTAGTTAACATATGTCAGTCTGTTTTTGCTGAAACCGAAGCAGTTAGCTTGTGAAGGTAATAACTTTAGATCCTTAGATCCGATTGAGCTGATTCTTATTGGGTTAGTTTCAAAATTGAATCTAATTTCTACAGTTAAAATTTCACATCAATCCAACTATTGGATCTTCAATAATTATTGTTTTAGTTAACATATGTCAGTCTTTTTGCTGAAACCGAAGTAGTTTTTTATAATTTGTTTAGAGATGATTTGACAATCAATAAAAATTTGTTTTAGCTTCCGCGCAATCATTCACCCCCTTTGATTGTCATATTAGTGTATATTGATCTTACATATGATTTGAGTGTAAGAATACTAGTTGATTTATAGAGTAGAAACAAATATAATTGCTACTTTGCTAGAGACTAGAGAGTTGCTTATTGATGCATTGCTTTTTTTATTTGTAGAGTTGTTGAATTATGAAGAGGAACGGAGACATTGCATCTTTTTTCCGGAAACATGCAACAAAGAAGGCTGCTGCTTCATCTCTTTTCCGGAAACATTGCAAAACGAGAAGCAAAGAAGGCGGCTGCTGCTTCATCTCTTTTCCGAAAACATTGCATCTCTTTTCCAGAAACGTTTATTGAGTAAGATATTTTCTTCCAAGTTGATAAAAATGATATAATCAAGAGTTTCATGGCTATTAGAAGGCGGAGGCCAGACAAGAAAGATAAGAAGTAATATTGTATTCTTTGAACTATTGTAGGTGCGTAAGCTTTTTTTATGCATATTTCATATTTAAAATATTCGAACCATTTGTATTGTAATTTATACTTGTATTATCATGTTTCTTGTTATTTTATACTCGTATACCGAATTTCTCGACAATATTTGTAGTTGTTTACCGAATTGTTCATTGGATTTTACCGAATTGTATATTATAGAACTAGCTTGGCATACCCTAACTTAAAATCCTAGATCCGCCACTGGTCTAAACCGTGTCGAGATGCGACGGCCCGTCGTGCCAACCTGATTTACCTTCGGTGAGCCTAGATACGGCCTATTTATACTTCGTGCCGTGCCAGCTTAGACTCGGTCTATTTACACTATTGCGATGAGAGGAAAGAACTCAGAGACGTACGGAACTGATTGTAAAAAAAATACTCCTTATAAACTACTACTAGTATTATCGGAAAAAAGAAAAATGTTACTAGTAGTATCAGGCTATCATGTGTCCCATGCATATGATGCAACACCAGTGTTTGGGTGGAACATATGTTGAATCTGGGCCAAGCAGCTGGCACTCCCAGCTTAACCCCCTTTGTTTGGGAGGAACCAAGAATAATATATATCTTATGCTGAAAAGATTTAGAGACCTCTCAAGCCACAAGGTATGTTTTTTGCAAAAAAAAACTCTCCAGAAAATTCAAAATCATGACCAGATCCTTCCACCGGTTATTTTGCATGAAGGACCCTATAGTTCTGCAAATTCAACCCGGGTGCCGATTCTCTAAACCCGAAAGATTTAAAATTACGTTTAGGTTCGGTTATTTCTTTAAGCTCAAAATATTTTAAATTACATTTAGATCCTTCTACTATTTTTGTAAAAAAAAAACTCTAAAGTGAGATTTACATGGTACGACGTAGCACGCCATTCTTTCAAGTTACATTCATGTTTAGGCGCACCCACGCATGGCTATCGTCCGACCAAACACCTTGACCGAACAATTGAGACTCATGCATGCAATACAGCCATAGCGCGCCACTGTAATTAGAGATTTTTTTACTGTATGCCAAAAATTCACACCGAGATACATTCGTAAGGATGGTAAAAAGACTCCTATAATTAACATGCATGCCTTGTGAAATATTGTTTTCTCTACTAGGTACTACCTAGTAAAAAAAATTGTGTGCGTGTTGCTGCAAATTTGCAAATGGGCACATGTATGCATGCCTCTGGGCCAGCGTGCCACAATGCTATAGAGGCATATCCTTCTGGTTATTGTGACAAATTGACATGATAACACATAGCCAGCTACTTGTTGTCCTATGCAAGCAAGGCAGCTATGGCCTTGCGCCTTCATAGCTGGGAAAATTGATATAATGCCACTCTCAAGAGTGGTGCGAGCCAAAATGCCACTCTCGACGTTGCCTTCGTTAAAATGCCACTCTTCTCGTGCCCTCCTCGCCAAAATGCCATTTTCGATTTTTTAAAATGAATTTCGCTTTTCTGTGCAGTTCTAGCCACTGGAAATGACCATCCTGCCCCCGAGCTCTTTCTCTTGTTGATTGCGGTTCCACCAGGCCAGCTCGCAGTCGTCCTCCCTCCCAAACCAAACCTTCTAGCGGCGGCCTCCTTCCACGGCGACGGCGACGAGCGGTGGCCACTCCGAGCGGCGGCCTTAGGATGTCGCAGAGGAGCTCCTCGCTTCATTTAGGTGTGCGCCCTTTCCCAAAGCATGAATCCGGTCCGAGTGGGCTGCCCCTCGTGGAATGCCCTAGGTGCGGTGACCGGATTCTGGAGCTTGTGTCGAGGTCAAATAAGAACCCGGGGAGGACCTTCTTCAAGTATCGACGCAACGAGCAAGATGTATGAGCTGTGTCTTTTGATTTGGAAATTTTGCTTTGGGTTCATTCATGTCTAGGGTTCCTGTTACTGTACATAAGCTAAATTATGGGTTTTTTTTCAGAATCCTGGGAGGTGTGTATTCTACATGTGGCATGAGGAATATGAAGAATTTGTCACTTCATGTGGTGTCTCTGCTAAATGTGTGATCCCTAAAGTTGAAAAATGGGAAGGCCAGTGCTACGGTATAAAATTGGAGGTGTCAAAGCTGGTGAAGATGGGCCGCATCCTGGTTGTTTGCAACATAGTGATAGCTGCAATGCTAACAGTATTGGTTCTATATGTAATTGTGAAATGATGTAGTGATGCTTCTCCCTTATTCTGTGTTTTGTAATGTATGCTACAAATCTGCATGGTTTGCAATTTTTTAAGTGTGTGGATTCTGGTGCTTGTGTTCTGTACTGGAGTATGGAAATGAAATGATAAGGAATTCTACAAATCTGTGTGGATTATGGCCCATGTTCCTTCGAGCATGTGGGATTCTATCTTGTGATGGTCATTATTTTGATGTCATCATGCTATCTGAATGAAATGTAGAAATTAGATCCAGTGCAGTTTTCTTTTCTGAAGAACCATGCATCTTGGCTTCTTTTTGTCATGTGACTCTTCTTCAATGCTTGGGTCTTCTCATCCGAAGATTATTTGTAAGTTTTCTGACCAGTGTTGTCACTGAAGTTGATGACTATTGAAAAATGGGTGAGTAAACTGCTTGACGGTTGCAAAACTAAGATATATATGATCATTGTCTGGTAAACCTGGGTTTGTAGAAAACAGAAAAGAGAGTTCCAGTGGAGATAGCATGGGATGCAGTTGCCAGGACTCCAAGATGCATGCTGTGTAAACACTCCAGCCAGTTGTAAATGTGCTAAATCCAGGTTGCATGTTTTGTAGAAAACAGAATTGAGCAGTTTTCTGTTAAACTCTATTGCTTGTTAGATATCCAGTGAAGATGGCCATGCCATGACAGCCAAAAAAAGACCTGGAACCAGATGAACACTTTTGTATAACAGTGAAGAGGTTTGTATATTGATACCAACTCAGCCCGATACAATCAGATGATGTAGCTAATCATTTTCCGGTTTCCCAGCAAGCTGACTTTGCACAGGCATACGCAAGGACTGCGTGTGTTACAGATGCAAAATGTGTATACTAACTATTTGGCAGCAAGTTGTATTGTTAGTGCTTGCCATTTATCAGCATGCATATACCTAATATATATCTATTTTTGAAAGCATACTTTTACATAACATAGAAACTTTCAGATTTGGAACATATAGCCAACTGCATAAAAAAGCAAGACCAGAGAAAAAAAAGGGGTTGTCTTCAGAACTTTCAGGGCAGCTGCATAAGGATAGCAGCAAACATATTAACAGAGTTTCAGGATCTCTTCGAGATCAAATGACCAGCAGTTACCTGAAAAGCATGTTACTCAGCAAAAGACTTCAATGGTACCCTGCAAATACTCCTCTGCTGCAAAGATATTAATAGTCCTCTTCAGTAGCTCTTGCATCCCACTCATGAAACAAGTGAACACTCATGAACAAACAAAATCAAGTAAACAAAAGGAAAGTTATATAAAGGACCAAAATATTTCCAAAAAAAGTTAGCACCTGGACAATCCTGCAAATCCAGGAGACAAATGCAAATGTGCTAAATGGCCTCAACACTCCAGCCAGTTGTAAACACTCCAGCCAGGAGACAAATGCAAATGTGCTAAATGCATCACCGGCAACCAATCTTTTTAAGGTACTGGATTCCAAGCACTTTAAGGCACTTTAAGGTTCAGATTTCCAGATTTCATACAGAGAAGGAAATTCATTGTTCGGATTACATCTTGATTTCATACAAACAAGGAAATTCATACAGATTTCCTAGCAGCTTCAACTTCAAAACAAAAGATTAAATTGATGGCTTCAAAACAACTTCAAAAGTGGCTTTCTAGCAGCTTCAAGTCATCTTGCTCTTCTTCTTATTCTTCATAGGAGTTGACTTCTTCTTCTGAGGAGTTAACTTCTTCGAGGAGTTAACTTGTTCGATGAGTGTCCTTGCTGCATGTTGCAAATGCATCCAAAAGATTAAATTGATGGAAATGGAAAAAACCAGAAATGCATTGAAAAGATTAAATTGATGTCAAACCTCCTGGTGACCACCGTAGGTCTGGCCTGCACATTTTCATCCTCGCAGCGTTCTCGCACATTTGTTGTCTCAAAGAAGTCGCTTGTAAAATTTCTACTTCTGGACTTCCTCTTCCTACAGAAGTAAAGTAGCAATGTAGCATATTTAATTTAAACATGTAGTATCAGATTACATGTAGTACACATAACTTACCTTTTTTTAGTGCCATTAAATGGACATTTGTAGCTTGATTGTCGATGACCAACCTCCCCACATCTCTTGCACTTGATAGGGCATCTGACTATTTTTTTAACCTTACTACTCTGCCCTGCTTTCGGAGCAGAGCTACTCCCACTTTCCATGAAACCTTTTATCCTCAATTTTCTTTGCCTACCAACTGGCCTCTTGCCCAAAGGTGCTGCCACTTCATATAGCAAATCAACCTGTGGCCATTGTGCTTTGTCAGGCATAGGCTCAATTCTTCCTGATTAGGCATCCCTAACCGCAATAGAATAGTATTCATTTACATAATCTGCCATATCAAGTGTCCTATGTGTAGTGACACTAGCCAGAGCATGATCACATGGCTTGCCCGTGTGTTGCCATTCAAAACAAGTGCATTCATGGGATTGCTCCTTAACCACATGCCTATCACCACGGCTATTGTCCCAAACCTCCGCACATACCCTATCAGCTTTGACAACTCTCAAGTGCCCAAGACCTCTAGTCCTTGCCTTGATTTGAAGCAAGACCGCGGGCAGTATCCTACCATCCAATCTCTCCCAATTCTCTTCCTTTTTTCCCATAGCACCATGATCTTCTCCCTTATTTTGTCTGCTAGGTCAACAACAGGTAGATCTTTGATGTCTCTAATCCAATTGTTGAAACACTCTTCTAAATTATTATTTATGTAATCGCATTTCACATCTGGGTTAAACATACTCCCCACTTCAATGAATGGTACCTATTCAAGTAGTCCAAAGCCCTAGGGCATTTCTCAAAAATTGCCGCCATGTGCTTCTCATGCAAGTCAACCCTATAGGCCCTTGCTGCAGGGTACAATTCAGTGAAGGTACCTCCTTGAATTTTTTTTATGAAATTTTGCATGAGATGCCTAAAGCACTCTCTCTTCTCTACATGAGGGAAAACTCTACTAACTGCATTTTCTAGACCTTTACATACATCTGTACATATGGCTAGCAAAGGGAGATCTCCTAGTGCCCTATGTAGCTAACTCAAGAACCAATGCCAGTTATCTTCATTTTCAGAGTCAAAAAAATCCAAACACCACTGGGTACATCTAGTTATGGCCATCTAAGGCTGTAGCAACTGCCAAATGCCCGTTCCACCTACCATTTAAGGATGTGCTGTCAATGCTGAGATAAGGCCTACACCCACTAACAAACCCGTCAGAGCATGGCTTAAGTGCATAGAAAAACCTATGAAAGTATACAGTGTCATCTACACATTTTGTGTCTATTTCTACAACACTCCCAGGTGATCTCCTTAACACCTCTGCCTTCCACCTGTACAGTAACTGGAAGCTTTCTTCCCAACTACCATACATATCTTTCAGAGCTCTCTGTAAGCCCTTCCACACGGTGTCATAAGCAACAGTAACGTGGTAATCGTCCTGGAGTTTTTTCTGCAAGTCCTTGGCACCAAAATTAGGGTTACCTCTTAGAATAGGCAATGCCCTCTCGGCAACCCATGCTCGGGTTGCAGTTGTACCTCCAACACTGCTGCTAGATGTACACGTGTGCTCCTCTTTCAACACGGACACCTGGATAAAAAAAGATAAACAAACATTAGTAAAGGCATTTAATTCAAAGGATGGAAATATTTAAAGCAAATACCATTATGGTTCTCATATCACTTCGCTTGTGCCCAACTATCCTCCAAGGACAACCTTCAGCTTTGCAATAACCCCTATATCTTGTCTTATCGGTCTTCTCGATTCCCAAATCAAACTCTTCGTTGATTGCAAATTGCCTCATGGCAAGCCTGAATTCTTTCATTGACGGGTATAGGGTGCCTAGCTCCATAGATGGATGATCCTTGTCATAATCAATACAAATTTCATCAGGATCCACATCATCAACATCTAGGGCAGCACCCTCCACATCATCATCCATAGCATCATTTGTATCTGTAGGTACCCCTACACTTGCCCTCTCCTCATTTGTTGCCCTCTCCTCATTTGCTCTCGTTGCATCCTCCTCCCTTAAACCCAGAAGCACGTACATTTGATCCTCACTGATCTGTTCAATCCTACCTTCCTCATCCTGTGACTCAACAATCCTAATATTATCCTAATCAATTCCAACTCTATAGCCATCACTAGCGCCCACAACATCATGGCGCGGACTGCACGGTAGAGATGAGATCTCCGATAGAGACCAGTCTACTATACTTTCCCTCCATTCAACTAGTCGACCAACCATTGATTTGATGACCACAAGCAAAAAAAAAAAACTTCGGTTAGGGTACACTACCATTCACTTCGGTTCATCAAGAATTGTGAAGCGAAGTATATTTTACCCCAACGCGTCCTTTCCCACTGGGTTCATCCCGCCGACCACAGATGCAATCATGCAAGCACCACCGTTCCTAGACTAAGGGTTCACACAAAACAAAGAACACGGCACACACATCACAAACTCAAACCCTAGAAGTGCCTCGAGATTGGTATGCGAAAGGATTCTCACCTTTCCTCGGCGACATCCTTGTGCCGCCGTTCGAGGTCACCACCAGTGCTGGTCGTCCAAGGTGGGTCGCCTCCCAAGTCGTCGGACCGATGGAGGATTGGGAGGAGATTTGGGAGAAGCACTTGGGTTTCTACTGTTTGCTCACTCAAGGTGTCTCGGTCGGCTTTTCTTCACGACGAGTCAACAAGAGAAAGAGCTCGGGGGCAGGATGGTCATTTCCAGTGGCTGGAACTGCACAGAAAAGCGAAATTTATTTAAAAAAAATCAAAAATGACATTTTGGCGAGGAGGGCATGAGAAGAGTGGCATTTTAACGAAGGCAACGACGAGAGTGGCATTTTGGCTCGCACCACTCTTGAGAGTGGCATTATATCAATTTTCTCCTTCACAGCTAGGGACAGTGGGAACTCATTTTCAACCACATGCAGGGCCCCACGCATCCTGCTACATGCTACCAATCCAACGACACACCCCCGTAACATGTAGTAAGGCCAATTCAAATGCGTGAGACCAACGACATGAAACGTTTATAGGAGAGAATAATGGTCTCGGATGATCGGATCAGTAGTAAATGGCATGATGTGTGGATATTAGTATTGCTGGCAATGGACACAAATATTGGAGAGAAAAGAAGTAAATTTTATTCAATCTTAAACATGTACAGAGTTATTGCCTCGTTAAAAACCTTACACTCTGGTGTGAGGTACCCTCAAGAAGGAAAAGAGTACAGTAACTACGTATATATATAGACTACCCAAAGCTGAGATTGTTAAAGTCAGCTACCATGTTCGTGATCTCCGGATCCTTAGGCTGATGTTGTATCCGTCATTTGCATGCTCCCAGTATTTGAGACATGTAATTGCCTCAACCATCTCGGGTCTGAGAGACGATCTATTCAACTCAAGTATCTTCCCCACTAAATTGAAAGTGGATTTCAACGTGACAGTGGACACTAGAGCAGTAAGTACGTCCGTGCAAAACGGGATAGCACGGGATAAATATGTTGATTAGTCTTCCACCAAAAGAGTAAGTTGAGATGATTTTCCTAATCCATATCAAGCTCGGTCTCCACGAAAGGTATGTCGAGGTAGTGGTTAACCTCTACTCATGGATTCCATGGCAACCTACTTGGCGATTGAGAAGACGAGCCAAACAACTTACTTTTCAACTTCTTCTATATGCTTGAAGCGGCTGAACTGCCTCGTACTTGTTGTGTTGTTTAGGTAGATCTTTTTGCTTCATTTCTCATGCCAAACTTCTCACAATATTTGTCGAAAGCTCTGAAAAACTCATGAATTCCATGGCGACCTGCTTGGCGATTGGGAAGACGAGTTAGATGACTTGCTTTTTAGCTTCTTCCATATACTTGAAGCGGTCAAACTACCTTGTGATTGTTGCGCTGTTTAGGTAGATCTTTTTGCTTCACTTCTGGTGCCAAAATTCTCATAATATTTGGTGAAAACTCTAAAAAAAACTCATTATAAACATGAGAATAGGCCTCAGAGAAATCAAGATCAAATGCCTCACCTATTCCCTTGAAGACGCCCAACAAGTAAGGTAATTTTTTCCGGGTATCCAAAATAGTAGAAAACAGTATAGATGTGGAATAGCTTAAAATATTTAATTTTTTACTACATTGGTTCTATAATGCGATGTAAAATATAATTATCTTTATATTCTTTAAAAGTATTAGCAATAGTCTAAAACTACTCGAAGACTAAGCAAGAAGTTGGGTAGTACACACCAGATAAATTTATAGTTGCATTGTAAATAAAATTTAAAAGATGACGAAAATAACTAGCAATTTTCTAATCCGCTTTAGTAACCAATGGATTACCATTATTGAAGCTAACAAAGACAATGATAATATGTTCGTAGCCTTTGCATTGCTCCAACATAGTATACGTTGAGTTCCATCTAATCTTCATATCAAGGTTGAATCTTCTTAGTTCCTTATTATTGACCCTGCAGTACTCTGAGAACTAGACAAACCTGTAACAATCAATAGCACTACGTATGCTCTCCAAACTAGGTTTCATTATAACCAAATCTATCTGCACAATGAAATTAATAATGTGGCATACACATCTCTAGACCATTTGAAAATTGAAATCAGCTTTATTTCCCTTTCTATCTCTTTTCACCAGATAAAATCATGCGCGAGATGGAATCGCTCAATCACGTCACTGTCTCTCCGTTAAAATTATCTTTATTCAATCACATGCCATATCGGTCGTTCGTGAATTCATAAACGTTACTCAGACGAACGTTGTTACATTGCACTGGACGGCTAGAATCTCTTCCTCATCTCTCTTTCCACTATCTCTTTTCTCTCTTTTCCTCATTTCCTGCGCCTAGCTTCCTTTTCTTGCACCTCTCTCTCTCTCTTCTCTTTCTTCCCATGCACGACAGTTGCCTCCCTAGCTCCCTCGGTCATCCTGCTCTAGTTCCCACTCCCTCTCTCTCTCCCGAGAGGCCGATCGCCTCTCAAGCCTTCCCCTGGACCCCCTCCCTCCCCACTCCCTCTCTCTCCCATGGCCGCCGGTCACTCGCCTCGCTGTTGAAGTATAAGTGAATTGCCCACCTTTCCTCATCAGCTTAAGCTTTTAGGTGAACTAGCTGGTGCATACAACTTAATATGGTATCAGAGCCAAGAGGTCTCAAGTTCAAGATCCAGTTGGTGCAATTAAAAAAATAATTGCAGCCACTTCTATTCCACATCCTAGACCTGAGGGAGCCTATAAGTGAGGCGGGGTGTTAAAATATAAGTGAATTGCCTACCTTTTCTCATCAACTTAAGTTTTTGGGTGAACTGGCTGGTGCATGCAACTCAATACTCGCTCCCCACTCCCTCTCTCCTGCAACTACCGGTCACTCGCCTCCCTCCCCACCCCAGTCACACACACACTCTCTCTCCCACGAGGCCGCGAGCCCGCAACCAGTCCTGTTGGGCCTCGGCTCCCCTCCACCTTCCCGGCTCGCCTTCCCCACTCCCTCCTTCCCCCTCCACTCCGGCGGTCAGCACCACGGCTGGCATGCCCTGTCACCTCCCTCCTCGCCTCCACACCTCCTTGTCACCTCCCCATTCCCTCCCCATTGTGGCGGCCGATGCTATGTGACATGGGTGGCAAGGCGGGCGAGGCGTGGGAGGCGAGGCAACAGGCAAGCCGAGCGGGGTAGGAGGCGAGGCTAGCCGAGGGCTCGAGGCGGTGGCATGCGTGGGATGAGGGCAAGGGGCAAAGCGTGAGTGCACGGCCATGGCACAGTGTGGAGGCTAGACGACGCGCCGGTGCACGGGCACGACGTGAGGCGACGGAGGGGCCGAGGTGTGGGCAGCTGACCATGGTGGGAAGCGGAGGGGTCGAGGTGCGGGGCTATGGGCAGTGAGCGCATGGCCATGACAGAGCGCGGAGGGGCTTAGTAGGCGGAGCGGCACGAGGGCGAGGTTCCATCGCAGGCTAGTGACGGGCGAGGCGGGGCGGCCATGGCCACGCGCATGACTGGTGAGACGGCCGAGGCAGCAAGGCCACATGACGATCACGACAAGTCGGCAACAAGTGACGACCACGGCGGCATGACAAGTCAGCAACGAGCGACGACCACGGCGGCACAGCAAGTCGGCAACGGCCAGGTACACTCCACCTGTCCACCACCCCTCCACCTTCCCCCCTCTGCTGGCACGGCCGGGTGATGTGCGTGCTACTGCGTGCTGTGCCGTGTGTCGTATCGAGGATGAGCCTGTGTGCCGCTCGCCGTGCATGCCATGTCGCGACACGTGAGCACTATTCCAGGCTGTATCGTGCTGGGCCACCCATCATGCCCAATCAATATGACCGGCACGACCCGAACAATCATACTGTACTGGCACAGCCTGTTCACAACAGTATCATGCCGGGTTATAGGCCAGACGTGCCTCGTGATGGTCCAAAATTGCACGGCCTAGTGCCCACCTCTGTCCATGACATGTCTATCCACATGCCTTTTGCACACGACTTTGAAGCCTATTTTCAAAAGAGAACGTCGTACTTGTCTCTACTTTCTTCGGAGAAAATAAGAACTCCACTGAAACAGAGACACGCTGGATTTCATCATTTCGAGATGATTTTCTAGTTAAGCCCGGCGTTGGCCCAAGGTTACGAAAGGGTCGGGCAAGACGCACCGTGACCGTTTTAAGCATGGTGGGCTGTGATGTGTGACACATACATGACGTGCCAAATATTAAGGGTGTGTTTGGTAGAGCTCCAGCTCAATCAGATCCATAGATCTGGTGGAGCTGGGTATTCCTAGCCCCACCAGATCCGTGGAGCTGAAGCTGTGAGTACATTAAGAGTGTGTAAATGGATCATTTTGTTTACATTTTAGACTAAAAATATAAACTTAATTCACTTTATTTTAATCTAGAAGTTTCAGATCTCAGGTGAAGTTAGAATCTGAAACTCTACCAAATAAGCCCTAAAGTTCACCCAGTAACATCTGCCATTGACATGGAAGCATGTTTTTTGGCTTCCGGTAAATGACTCCACAAAATATTGGAGTGATGGAGTGTGTGTTCCCATTGTCACACTAGCATTTCCTGAGGCAATAATGCACGATATGTCCGCAAGACAAAATCAGCTTTTATAATGCCCAGCAGGAACTGTATATTTATTGAGAAATTGAATGCAATCCATCTTTGCAATTCTCGTAAGCCACTTGCCACCAAAGCTACATTACCCATGTCCTGAAGACTGCTCAGAAGTCAAACCTACTGATAGATGGCAAATGTTAGTTACTGAATTCACAGACTGGTTAGAAAGCTTATTGCTTTAGATACACTTATAAGAACAATTCTTCCATACTAATGAAGAGTTACTTGATCATATATTCACATTCAATAGTGTGTTCCATTGGTCGCTTAATCATATATTCACATTAAGTAGGCACACACAAGAGTGATTGAACATCCATACTTCAAAGGTCCGTCCTCGACCAAACAGCACCAGATTCCAGCACTTCCCGGTTGCTTGTCTTTGCAATGTACTCAGTAGCAGTCTAGAAATCTTTATTTGTTGTTCTTGCCAGGAGACCTTAGTCAGTGCACATGCAGCAATATCAGACCAGCCATGATATTGACCGTAAAACTTTAGGGGAAATTGCAAACTTCAACAAAGAAAAAAGATTATTTGAGTGCTTCGGTAAATGATGTTCAAATAGAGATTAAGTACACAAAATAAGTTAGTTGTTAGAGGCTTGGAAAGAAAGACTTTAAAACTTGTCTTACAATTCACCACAATTTGTTATTATGAACTTCAGTATGTCAGTCTCAAAGAACCCTTTTCTGTTAGACGTGATCTTCGGTTGAGTCATAAACAGAAAGTGCTGAAAATTAAGGGGAAGATCCGAATAAAATTGGGCTTGACCCACGTAAAATCGCGCTCTGATCGGGAGCAACAAAAGTGCATTTTGGTTTTGGTCCCGATAACCTACGCCATATAAAAACCAGGAAGAGGCCGGTACTCAAAAAGATTAAGAAAAGCGTGAGCTTCGCCATCCTCCTGACATCCCTTCCGATCTAGGGTTTTTGACGTTGAGGTTACCGAAGACCAGGACCATCACCGAGAACGTCTGGGTGCCACCTTGTTTTCTTCATTGCGCTTTGGTGCAGCCCCCACCGCCGACGCAAAAACTTCACCGACAAGAACTCTAATGGCTACTTCTTATTCACCGGGACAGTGCATTCATCTAATGATTTATTTCCGCATTACATTTTTTAGTGATCATGACTTAGGCTAGCTAATGTTGTTTATTAGTTCTAACATTTGGTATCAGAGCCACCCTAGCCTTAGTATGATCCTCTTTTATGTCAATTTAGCCCAAATTAGGCCTTTTGTTCGTCGGTTAAGTATTGTTCTGTGTCTTTTTGGCCTTGGTTAGCATTGACAAGGAGGGGAAAAGTCTAGATCCGAACCCAAAACCCCAGATCTGGAACCCTAGTTCCATTTATCCCTAAATCTCGAACCAAAATCCCATCAATCAAGAAGACCTAATGATCTAAGAAGGGCCTTTTTGGGCTTATCTTTTGCCGCTGGTGCCGCCGTTCCGGTCGTTGTCCGATCGCCGATGGCCGCTTCGTGCGTCCGCTTGCCGTGACCGTCGCGGGCATAAGCTTCGCCCGCGACTCGTGCGCGTCCACTTGTGGCCTTCCTCCTCATAGCAACGCGCGGGCCGCCATCGCCTTTCCGCTTGCTCGCCCGCCTGCCTCCTCGCCATGTGCGGCATTAGATTCCCCAATGCGCTCTTTCACGTTGTTGCCGCAGCAGCGGAATTTTCGAAGGTGTTCCGGTGGATTGGGATTAGGGTTCCTCGCCGCACTCGTTTTGTTCCGAACTGGGATCATCTCGACCGTCCGTTCGCATCAACGATCAGGATCCTCTTCCGCACGGGCCTGCAAGTCATCCGGACTTCCTCGCGCGGGTGTTTCTGGGCCGATGGCTCGAGCGGCTGCTTGAGGCCGGGCCGCGTCGCCGGCTGGGCTGGCTCATGTCGGCGCGGGCTACGCCAATTCAGCTGGGCTACACTGTATGTTTTGGGCCGAAGGGGTTGGCTGGGCCGCGTTTGTTTCTGTGCAGGCTGCGCTGCGCGCTGATGGGCTACAATTAGGTTTGGGCCATTTTGGTTACTTTTATTTTTGTGTTCATTTTGCCTCAGTTTATTTCAGCAATAAGTACTGTTTAATTGTTATTTCCTAGGCATTATTCAGATTAATTTTAATGATTACTTTGCTTTGCAAGTTGATTAATGAGGCTATTGGGGTGGACCGACGGTCTGTGTGGTTTTGTTTCGGTGAAATCCAATCTCAGCTATCGGATTGTGATCTGATGGATGATGTTGCCTGAGCATCGCTCTGGGCCTGCAGCGCAGATGGGCCGCCTGAGCGATTTTTGGGTCGAGCTAAGCAAGGTAGAAGTTAAATTTTGGGCTTTAATTAATT
Source organism: Guadua angustifolia (assembly GCA_036346375.1). Taxonomy (NCBI): domain Eukaryota; kingdom Viridiplantae; phylum Streptophyta; class Magnoliopsida; order Poales; family Poaceae; genus Guadua; species Guadua angustifolia. Next base: position 70,370 of record JAYEVE010000555.1, on the reverse strand, counting down.
TCAGTGCATTTTCTTATGATTAATGTTGTTCTTCTTTATGCACTGCAATAATTAATGGCAATTGCCTAGTAATAATGCATTTATACACTCTTTTGGTTAATGTTTAGTTGCCATAAGTGATGCAATTATGATAATTGAGGAATGCACAAATTTAGTTAATATTTTCTAACCTATTATGATTAAGTTTGCCTCAAATCAAAATTGAACCAACGGGAAATTTTGATTTGGGATTATAACCAAGTTTTGGACATTAATATACTTAAGTATTGACTTTTCATGGTTGTATTTCGACCAAAATTGTTTATAATTGTGAATTGTCAAAATTTATTGCCCACTGATGAAATGTTTTAGATCCTAAGCCATGCATCATTGACGAGCCTATCTTTCGGCATAAGTTTTAGGCTAGTTTTTGGATATTTTCTCAGATAGGCCATAAATAACGCTTAGTACATTCTGAGAATAAGCTAAGATGGGATTAGTTAAGTGCTATTTTTCTATCTGAAGTGATTGTATTTCCACATATGTTACAATTTCTTATGCCCTAAATTCTGAGCTTAAGCTTCTTCCTTATTTTCAATTTAGCACCTAATTTACTGCTCATTAATTGTTAATTATTTACGCTTCCGCAATTTAGTACTTGATGTCTAATGCTCAGTAATTTTGATCATGTGATTAATTTTGTCTCTTATTAATGTATTCTACTTTTGAGACAATGTGATTATGATTAATTAAATGCTTCATGACTATATACTGACCAATGTCTTTAATGGGTCATGTGACATTTAATTAATTCCCATATTAATTAAGTTATTGAGTCTTTTCAAGCATTTATATGATAAAGACTACATTATAATTAAGATATCTCTAATTAAGATGGAACCAACGAGAAGTCTTAGTTAGAGATTTAATGAAGTTTTGGGATTATGATTGTGGCCATAATTGCATTCTGACCAAAGTTGTTTGCAATTATGTACCATTCCCATAGATTAAGTTCTTTTCCGTTATGTACCCAAAGGTGATACGGTTTGGAACTATAGTCATATTTTGGGATTATGCTGTGACACACGGTTATATTCTGACCAAAGTTGATTATAGTCATGTGTTATTCCCATAGCTTCTCTAATCAAAATGGAACCAACGAGAAGTTTTGGTTAGATATTTCATGTCGATTTGAGGATTATATTTTATAGGTCATAGTTACATACTGATCAGCATTGTGTGTGATCAATTGCTATCCGCATTAGTGAATGCAGTTATTCTTCGTTTTCTGCAAAAAAAAAATGATGCGAAGATGGACCGTTGATTCTTCCTCATATTAAGTTCTTCGTTTTTACCCAATGGTGCAATGAATTAGAATTGTTAAGCTTTGTCATTAGCATGTTATTAACCTGATCAGTGTAGGGTCAATTTCATGGCAGACAATCATTCACTTTCTTTTTTTTCTTTCTGGATATTAAGTAATTATCAGTGTTATATCCCTATTATCAATTCAGCCATAAGTTCTTCGGCTGTTTCTAGTACCCTAATAAGAAATAGAGTAATTTATTAGCATATTATTCTTGAGGCTATTGATTACGCACACAAACATAATGTTGATGATTAGCTCCTATTAGAAGAAGCATATAATAACTTAGATATTGACAAGAATTCTATATTCTGATAACTAGTGGGAGCAATTTAAGCAAATGTCCCTTTTGATCATAAAATTTAGGATCTGGGGGAGCAATTCTCCAATTAAATTATGGCTATCTGGCAATAATGGAAAAGCATTATGAAACTCCTCAAAAGTTCTTGCCAGTATACTGATCATAAGAGTGCTCAAAGTCAATGAACTAGGACATAATAAAAAAATAGAGCCTTTCTAATTCGCTTCATTACGTTATTCATAAATAATATAACAACAATAATGAAGAATGAGAAGTGAACTTTGACTGTGCCTATAAATGTGTACATTTATAAAGAAAGTTGGCTAAATACTAAGTTATAAGACTGCGTTTATATTGCCAACATTACCTCAAGACTATGAAAGTTTTAAAGCGAAGCCTTAGAGAATGAATAGGAGGTTAATGTTGAAACTGTTGGAAATTTTCCATCAGTACTAAGTTATGTTTTCACCCTTCATTCTAATAATGTAATTTATGTTCCCATTATAAAAAGGTAATTTGCTTGCACTTTTATAAATTATTTGGGAGCATTAAGTATGTTGCTAACTCTATTTGCTTCACCAAAAGTAAAATATTTATGAGAGTTCATCGAAATTGTAGCATTGACGCTTGTACCACATTTCGAGGGGGAGAATGGAACGTCTCATTGAGAAAAGAAAAGTTTCATTATGTGAGACATAAACTCCATGAACAAATTCCTTACTCTGTTAAAGATACTCTTCCTAAGTTTAATGGATGGAAGGATTAAAGATAATTAATATCAATACCTTACACTCTAGGAAAATTAAGATACTTATATATTTGGGATTGTCAAGCTTCCATCCAGACTAAAAGGTACCACTGTTTTTAAAACCAGTGAGTTGATAGAAATGTTGATTCTAGTGGGAGTTCTGAGGCAAGGTAAACTATACTTGACACAATCGTGGTTATGTTCCAATGCCGATAGTATCGAGAGAATAACAATCTTTGTCTCCAGTGAGTTGATAGAAATGTTGATTCTAGTGGGAGTTCTGAGGCAAGGTAAACTATACTTGACACAATCGTGCTTATGTTCCAATGCCGATAGTATCGAGAGAATAGCAATCTTTGTCTCTAAAAGTTCCACCTCCAGTTGATTCTGGAGTTTATGACAATGCGAGTCTCACATTAAGATACCTTAAGTTTTAACCTTAAAACCAGTGGGAGTAAATTTAACCTTTTAGATGTTTATATGGACTTAACTATTTATATAGACAATGTCTTGTTGACTATCAGCAATAGGGATATTAATGTTTAAGATCCAGATATTTCCTTTCTCTTCTGGTAATTAAAGTTTGTCTTGGTGATGTCTCTCATGTTTTGACTATTAAGATTCACCGAGATAGGTCCAATATTAAGGGAGGTTACTCCGATTATTAAGGGCAATAGAAGTTTTTCTTACGTCCGCTGTCATGAACATTATGTATACTTAAGTTTGTATACGCCCTTATTTAACGTTTTGTAACCAGGATACTTGGCAGATATTAATCCAGGACTGGACCACTAGAAAACTACTAAAGACAACTTTGCATCATAGGCAAAGTGCTAATGATTACATGCCCACATATAAGAAGTCTGATAATAATAAAGTTGTGGGTTATTCAGACACAGATTATGCAAGGTGTGTTGATATTAAGAAATCCACATCAAGTCAAATCTTCAACCTTGCAGAAAGAGCCATATTATGGAATGGCTCTAGTCAGTATCTTAAGGCGCCATTAATGATGCAAGTAGACTTATGGCATGTCATAAGACTATTAGATAATAAGAAATCCATAATAGGCTATTGTGGTTTAAGAATAAGAAAATTTTATTTTTGACTTAAGAATCTACCCTGGAATTTATTATGTAATAGTACAATTTTTTCTTTGAGTAACAACATGTCAAGTTGTGCTGCCAAACACATGACGTTGTGAAAGATGTAATCCAGAATCGAATTATTGATGTTCAGCCTATAAGAATTGAGTATCATGTTTAATATATAAGTTTATGCATCATGTTTAGGTTAATGATTCCATGTTAAAGGCTTGTCTCAAAATTAGTGCCGGCATAAGACTTACTGACAGCCTTTACTTCTGGGACAAATTGAGATCTCAAACTTCGATTCTGGAAATTACAAAGTTTGTTTTCACTCTTTTATTGTGCACATGATGACAAATGAAAACGAACTGCATAAAAGGACTATGAGAATAAAACCAACTCCCGTTAAGAAATAATTAGTTATCCTATCACGATAGAATAATGCACTATAGATTTTGGAGTTGCAGCGATGCTTAGATTAATCGCTGTAATACTTTATCTTGGTGTACTGTTCTATTGAGAATGGACTTATGATATTAGCCTTCGATCAAGTGGGAGAATGTTAGACATGATCTTCGGTTGAGTCAAAAACAGAAAGTGCCAAAAATTAAGGAGGAAGATCCAAATAAAATTGGGCTTGACCCACCTAAAATCGCGCTCTAATCGGGAGCAACAAAAGTGCATTTTGGTTTTGGTCCCGATAACCTACGCCATATAAAAACCAGGAAGAGGCCGGTACTCAAAAAGATTAAGAAAAGTGTGAGCTTCGCCATCCTCCTGGCATCCCTTCTGGTCTAGGGTTTTTGGCGTTGAGGTTACCGAAGACCAGGACCATCACTGGGAACGTCTGGGTGCCCCCTTCTTTTCTTCATTGCGCGTTGGTGCAGCCCCCACCGCCGACGCAAAAACTTCACCGACAAGAACTCTAATGGCTACTTCTTATTCACCGGGTCAGTGCATTCATCTAATGATTTATTTCTGCATTACATTTTTTAGTGATCATGACTTAGGCTAGCTAATGTTGTTTATTAGTTCTAACATTTTCTACTTATGAAATGAGTTTGGAAAGAGAGGAAAAGGAGAGGGTACATACATGACCATCATGCGGATATACCTCATGTAAAATCAGATAATGACATTGGTTGTGCTGCCCACAATTCTCCTAGTTATCCTTACAAAGAGGTGAAGCAGCAATCCTTAGATTTATGCCATAGCAAGAGTAAAGAATAACTACTATGAGATATGTATTAACAAGAAGTATTTTGTTTGGATGCATACGGCATACAGAATAACTACTATGAGATATGTATTAACAAGAAGTATTTTGTTTGGATGCATACGGCATACTAAAATACATATCAATCTAGTTTGCTAACCTCATGAAAAATGAAAGGCTTGCCGCATAATTGTGACTTACACAACATCCTGGAAACTGTGAGAAATTAGCATGAACACATTGTGTCAGACTACATGAATTAAATACTTGTAAGGTTGTGAACAATAAATCAAACAGAATTGCATAATAGTTGAAATTGTAAGTAGCACCTCCATACTGGATGGTGCAATTACCAAGTTAACAAAATACAAAGCAATTCTGTGGGAACAGGCTCAAGAGAGCCATTACAAACACTTGGCAAACCATTATAGAACCAATTAGAAGTTACTGTAGTCTAAGCAAACCATAAAAATGTCTGATGATATGAACCATTATTAAAAAATTCTAGTAGGATCCAACATAGAATAAACTGAGTTGAATATTTTTCAGCTTCAATACCAAACAATAAAGCAATAATGTACCTACTGAGAATCTTCAAAAAATAATTTATACCAATTGACATGTCCAAGGTAATTAGCAAGAGTATGTACAAAATTCTTAAATGTGAAGCATGGATACATATGAGTTTCACTATATTGTCTCGCAAAGAGCACCAGATAATATGGTCCAAAAATTGTGCATGCATTAGCAAATATCCATAAAGATAGTGTTTGTAGTTGTCATACAAGCATGCAAATCAAGTAGTCAATACTCCATACATACATACATACATACATACATACATACATACATACATACATACATACATACATACATACATACATACATACATACATACATACATACATACATACATACATACATACATACATGAGAAAATCAAAAAGCTCAACACATTATCATCAATCAGCATCACCGTTCAAAGTATAAATCATCATGATTTGGTGTGGATGTTTCTGATTCAGATTGCAAGCCTCTAACATGTATTATACTGATGTGAACTCCTCCATTCAAAGCGCATGTCCACAAGTATAACAAACACTGCTACAGAATACGTGTTTACTGCCGGGTCCACATCGGCATCACTATCGGATGTGGACCTGGCACTACCTAAGTGGCAATGATAGTCGAGGACTATCACTGCCGATTCATACGTACAACTGGCAGTGATAATAATTATCACTGCCGGTTATAGCTCATAACCGGCAGTGATAAGTAACTATCACTACCGCATTTCTATAAATATCCAGCGGTGATAATAATTATCACTACCGGTTATCTCTGATAATTAGCAATGATAAGTAACTATCAGTGCCACATTTTCATTAATATTCGACAATAATAAGTAGTATCACTGCCACTTTTACCTTGTCAACTGGCAAGGATAACTCTCTTCTATTTTCATATCCAAAACTAGCAGTGATGGGTTTTTTAAACATATATATATATATATATATTTGTTGCAGTATATGTATTATGTAATGTTGTAGCATATATATATTATACAGTAGATGTATTCTGTACGGTATACGTTATGCACAATAGTAATGAAACATCGCTAAAGGTTAATTCAAATACATTGAAGCATCATAATATTTAATTATTATATTGTTCATTCACTTTTGAAGCATCATAATATTTAAGTATTACATTGTTCATTCACAATTGTTGACATCTCACTTAAGCTATAAATGCTCGTGAAAGTCGCCCTTTGGGTTGATAATTTTTCGAACATTGAACCCGGCTAGCTGCTCTCGAAGGGCTTCAATTTCGTTGTCAAGCAGGCTGCTGGTGCCCAGCTTCACGCGCTATCATGAGAGAAATTGAAGCATAAATTAGTGTCATCATCTTTATAAAGAAAAGTATGGGTCAACATGTAATGATCGTTATACCAGCTTGCCATTGTAGTCCGTACTGTCAGTGATGAACGCGTGCATATGTGTCATTGCGTAGTATCTACATAAATTGTTCCCTTGGGGTTGTCTCAGGCATGAAAAATCGATTTTTATTCTGAACTTCTTCGTGAATGGACGACACCGTTGGCTCTTCTTGCAGTATTTTGTGTACACCCTGTTCATTGTTTTGAGTAGTCATTAAAATTAATTAGGTGCAATGGAATGGAAGATTACTGGAGCAATAATGCAACGACCGAGTTTACCTGTCTAGCAACTCTATTAATTCTTTGTAATTGCTTGTCGATTTCCTCATTGAGTCTAAGACAGTGATGTTGCTTTCATCTAACATGAAGACAAGGACGATCTAGTGAAAGCTGCAGAAGTCAATTAGTCATCACATAGTGTTGCGCATCAAATATGCGAGACTAGTAGGCAGGGAAACACATATTGAAAGTTGTAGGGTAAAAGTGCGTAGGTCTTGTCTTGTAGCTTTAGCAGCGCCTTGAGTACGTACTCCTCAACATTATTTATCGTTCTTGGATCTAGAATAAGTTTGCAATTGACAAGGCCCAGGTCGAGGAATCCTATGTTTTACATTTAAGTCCGCTCTAAGTGTCATTGCCTCCATTCTACATAAAAAAAGAAGTCAGACCCTTAGTTTAAGGGTACGTGAATGTATAGCATGAATTATACAAGAGACTTACAGAGTCCATATTCTTAATATAGACACGTCCAGGGCATCTCATTGGTACAACTGATATAGTTCCATGTGTTCTACCCAGAAAACGCCATCCATGTTGTGAAAATCCATATCTTTGTATCTGACGGGGAAAGCATCGTCTTTTGTCTCTTGGACATACTACCGGTACCATTGATATCGACATCGTAACTGTGTGGTCAGTCTGGGCTTTTCATTTGGATCCACCAAAGCTTCCCCGTTAACGAATGGCCACTTTAGAGGGAGCTCCTACCCTTTAGCACCACTTTTGCCTCCAGCAACAACTACTTTACCATCATCTCCTTTAGATTTCTTCCTAGAGATGCGCTCGTAGTCTGATCGTTGGCTAAGTTGAGGAGATTCAGTTGCCCATCCTGTCTGTTTAACCGTTGCTAAGCCCGCGAAGAAATCCCATTTGGTAGCTTCGATTTCAACCTTAGCAAGTGGTGGCATCTTCTTCAAGTGCATTGTTACACTAGCGTCTACTTCCCTTCTTGTTTCTTCTTCGGTCAGGTCATATGCTCGTTTCTTGCTAATTATTTTGCCTGGCTTCACAGATGAGGAACTTTTCCCCCCTGACCATGTAGAATGTTGAGATCGCGGTGCTCTTTGATTACTGTCTTGTGGCGCTGGAGCAGGAGAAGGACCTTTCTTGGGTGACGCTGGAGGAGGAGGACTTTTCCTGAGTGGAGAGTCCGCCTCATCATCGTTATTAAGATCATCGTCGTTGTTATCATCTGAGGCAAACTTTATATAGCGTTTGCGCCACGCGTTGAATGTGCCCAGGCTTTGTCCAAGATTATTTTTCCCCTCCTCGCCCGGGATCTCAACCTCCACTTTGCGGTATCTGTCAACCACACTGTCAATTGAAACTCTACCGTATCCCTAAGGAATTGGGCAGTTATGCAACATCTGCCCCTTGATGCATGGCCAAGCCACCCCTTCAGCCACCTTGATGGTAATATTCGCTATGGGTAGGTGCAGACTGCAGCGTGTCGGCTCTAAGATTTTGTCCACAGGAAAACTACACGCTGAGTCCTCTTCAGGAGCTCCCGCAGACGCTATCGCTTTTATGAGCCACGGCAGGACTCTAGAGCTGGTGGCCGCCATCATGTCATAACATTTGCTAAGGACGTTTGCTAACATTTCTTGCATCTTTTGTATCTTTACTTCAAATTCAATTTCCTTCAGGCATCCGCCTTCTATTTCTCGTACACGCTCATCCAACTGTTTTGTTTAGATTTTTTGGTCGCTTATAAATTTCAGCATCCTCTCGAACGCCGCTTTCGTGGCACCAAACCGAACCCTCTCGTGTGACCAGGTGCTCTTTATTACTCAAGGCGCGTGTTAGCTCGTCATTCTCCCTTCTTGGCTGGAAGGAGCCCTGAGTAGCTTGGGAGTGGGCATCTGCGATCTTCTTCGAGATTTCCTCATCTTTCTCGCTTCTGAAGCTTAAGCTACCATCATCCAATAAACTAGCTCCCCTTGCAAGCAGCCAGTACTTTGATCTTGGGGCCATCTCGGACGTTGTAGTAATAACACCACTATGAGTTAGTTGTTCTTCCAGTGCATCCCACTTGGCTACTTTCCTCATGTAGCCACCGGTGCCTAGCACATGGGGGTAAATGTTTTTGTCCGAATTAGCCTTGTTCTCATAATGATAGCCCGGCTTCATTAGATTTCTTATACTGCACGAATTCATCCCAAAATTGCTCTAACCTCGGGTATCTATTAAAATCTGGAGTTTGATCCTTCTTGACATACTCCTTATTTAGCTTTGTCTTCCAGTTCTTCCATGCGGATCCCATAACGGTTAGTGCACGTTTCCTCGCAAGCTCCAACTGATCTTTGGGAAACTAGAACTTCGCTGTCAACTCTATCCACAATGTTTCCTTGATGTCATCGGGAACATACGACGGGCAATCGCGCTGACGTGTCCATGATTTGTAAATGATGGGCACATTATCTTTAGCTAGGATTCCGCATGTTGTGCGATATGGCCCAAGCAATGATGTGGGTATAGCTGGTTCCCCGACTACGTTAAGCTCCACGATCACTTTTCGTTCACCTGTGCGCATCTTGCTAGGACCTCGCCGACGACGCTGTCTTCGTTCACCTGATGTCTGACCCTGCATTTTGACCGTTTCATTAGTCGTTTGGCCCTGCTAGAGAATTACCCTGTCTACGTGAAGAATTTCATCGGAAAGCACATCCTACTCAAGAATGGTACTAAAGAATTACCTCATGTACATTTGTTGCCTCGGGTTGTTCTAGGTCGAGGAACCTTGTCGGGCTTTGCTTTGGGCTTTGGTTCACGGCTCAGCGCCATCCGACACTTTTCCCTGATTGGAGGCCATGTGCAGCAAGTTTGTCTGAAATTTTAAATTAACAAAGTCATGAGATGAATCTTCGCACAACTTGAATGACCATTTTGTCATGCGTTAGAGTTGCTAATATCAACGTTTTGCATTTATAAGGCGTAATATCAACGTTTTACATTTATAAGGTATAATCACCATTTCGTCGTGCGTTACACTTGCTAATATCAACATTTTGCATTTATAAGGCATAATATCAATGTTTTGCATATATAAGACGTGGTGTGTCGTACTTGGCCTGAATGGGCACTACCCGCCAGATTCACATGATGCCGATACATTTGACATGATACATAGAAATTTCAAAATTCAAATACATTACATTTCACATATACATGATACATAGAAATTACTTCAAAATTCACATATACATAGAAATTTCGAAATTCACCAAGAATTAGAATAATTCACATAATGCCAATATATTTGACATGACACATAGAAATTTCAAAATTCAAATACATTACATTTCACATATACATGATACATAGAAATTGCTTCAAAATTCATATATACAAAGAAATTTCAAAATTCACCAAGAATTAGAATAATTCCTATGATACATATACATTTGACATGATACATAGAAATTTGAAAATTCAAATAAATTACATTTCACATATACATGATACATAGAAATTGCTTCAAAATTCACATATACATAGAAATTTCGAAATTCACCAAGAATTATTCCATTGTGTATTTCGTTCACCCAATTTAAATTCTAGGGAGCCAATCGCGTCACATGGGCAACAAAGGTTAGTATACGTGCCTTACACAAACTATGCACAAAAGCTAAAGAGTGATGAACTAGCATTCCATGATGAACAGTGAAAAAAATCAAATACATTCCATTGTATATCTAGGATGGGTAAAAAAGGTCAGATATAAATATGACATATCTATGTTAAAAACATTATCCCATAGTTACCATATAACAGAGGCAACATGCAAAAGAGGATTATCAGGTATAACATAAACAAGTATAAATTCAACTGTGGCTTTCATCCTATGTGGAACGATAGCTTTTGAAAGGTACATGATAGTGCTTAATTAGTAGCAAAACCAGTTGGAAGTCATCATCAGTGTATTCGATGAAAAATACAAGGTTGAACATTCCAATCATACAAAAAGAACCAAGGCATGCTCATAAATACAGTATTCTACAGTGTTGTTCTGGAATGTGTTCTTGTGTGCATCTACATTCCTCAGCAATCCACATCGAGTATCACGATATGTTTAATTCAGCGCATCATATATATGTCATTCGGGTTCAGAAAACCCACTCTGGTCAAAATAATAACATAACATTATTGAGACCAGTCACCAAAAATGCCAAAATTAGTTCCCAATAAGCTAACATCGAACTCAGCAACCAATTAAGTGATTTACCGCAAAATTATTGGAACATCAACCATGCTCCCTCTCGCATGGCGTTTACCCTCGATTTCCCTAGATAGGAATGTAAAGGCAACTAGTTCAGTTGCATACACGCATTGGTCACACCACGAAGCCGTCTCATCGCAAATATATTCGTCACGTCAGAGGCACTAACCACAACTAGATGATGACCGACACGCGGAGGAGGGCCGGCACGGGGAGGGGTGATGCGGGGAGGGAGACGCCGGGGGGAGGCGCCACCGGGGGAGACGACGGGGAGGGGTTGCCGCAGGGAGGGCCGACGCGGGGAGAGTCGACGCGGGGAGGGCCGGCACGGGGACACGGAGTGCTTGCGGCGGCTAGGGCGCACAGACGAAGGACAGGAATTACAAATGGGATGCAAAATGTCTAAGTGTGGGAAAGAGGTTGTATATATAGGGAGGATTATTACTGCCGATTCAATAAAATGACCCAACACTGATATATCATCTCTACCGGGTTATTTTAGACCCGGCAGTGATATAAGACTATTAGTATCGGGTTATCTATGAACCGGCAGTAATGTAACAACATCACTACCGGTTGAAGTATAACCTGGCAGTGATGTATGACTATTACTGCCGGGTCATTTATGAACCGGCAGTAATATAAAAACATCACTGCCTAGTAAAATATAGCCCGACAGTGATGTGGCACTATCAGTGCCGGGTGGAGGGTAAGACCTGGCACTGATGTATTATATTTGTGCCGGTTGTTGTTTGTTAACCGGCACTGATGTTCACCGTCTGTGCCGTGTTAACAAAGAACCGGCAGTGATAGTTCCTGCGCCCCCCACTCTCGTGTGCAAGTGCTATTCTGCCGTAGCAAGGATTGGGTAGCCTGGTGTGGCAGAAATTGCTGCCGCAGCAAGGACATGGCAGAGGGAGGGTAAAAGAAAAGGACTTTTCTTATTTCTGGACAACCACGCGTATTTCGATTTAATTGAACATCCAAATTGAGGTGAAAATTTTTGAAACTTTTTGAGGAGGATACTGATGAGCTGAAGATGTTTTTGTAAAATTTTTGGCTTGAGATTTGATCTGAGGAGGTTTGTAAAATTCTGACAAGCTGACTAATTGATTATTGATTTCTCTATTATTGATTTTCTACAAGTATCAAACAATATCGAAATATTCTGAAATTTTTTTGAATGATTATAATAATCAATACTCCATATATTACAAATTGAAGTATGTCCTTTGTACAAAATGTTTATATTACTAATTGAAGCTTGACCTTCATACAAAATAAAGCATATCCTTAATTATACAACTAAGCTATGATCTGACCTTCGTTATGATCGCGGCGTATGTATGTAGCTTCCTCTATGTCTTCCATGAGACCTAGGTTGATGTTCTCACCGAAAGGAGGAAGCTCATTGAATTGGTTATAATCTTCCTCGTGGACTACATTCTCAATTCCCACAATCCTTCTTTTTCCTTGAAGAACCACGTGGCGTTCCTTGTCAGCCGGATCCCTTACAAAAAAAATTTGTGTAACGACATTAGTAAGTACGAATGGTTCTTCTCTGTATCCGACGTGTTTGAAGTCCACGGTAGTAATACCATACTTATCGATGTTCACGCCCCTAGGTAGCCTGACCCACTGGCACCGAAAGAGGAGGACCTTCAAAGGCCCATAGTCAAGCTCCCAAATCTCTTCTATGAATCCGTAGTACGTCTGCATATTGCCATTGCTGTCATAGGCATATATATGTACCCTGCTATTCTGGTTGGTGCTCTTGTTATCTTGTGCTCTCGTACAAAATGTATGTCCATTGATGTCGTATCCTTCAAATGTCAAAATTGTATATGACAGTCCCTTAGCCAACGCTCTCAATTGAGCACTCTGTCTGTGTATGCATCATGTGTCTAAGCAACCAATCTCCAAAGTTATCTCTGTGCTCTATCGCGATCCAAACCTCAGACTTACATGGGCTTTTTCTTCGTAGCATGTTCTTGTGCATGTTGACATACGGGGCCGCTACAACTGATTGGTGCAGAATTATAAAATGTGCTTGCGTAAATGAAGTACGATCATTTGTACGGATCAATTTCTGACCTAGTGTCTCTTCCTTATAGCCTCCCTTCATGGCGTAGATACGGCACACCAATCGGTTTGAGATCCATGTAATCGATGCGTAACTCGATGACCACTTCGTTCCCCAACCTTCGCAATACACCCTTCCTACCGATGTCGACATTTAACATATTTTTACAACCCCCATGAACCTCTTGAAAGGGTACATGTGATGTAGAAACACAGGGCCAAAAAACAATATCTCTTTCACAATATGAACAATGAGATGGACTATAATATCGAAGAAGGATGGAGGGAAGCACATCTCAAGCTGGCATAGAGTGTGGATCACGTCTTGCTGTCGCTTATCCAGTTTCAATGGATCGATGACCTTCTGTGAAATCGTGTTGAAGAATGAACACAACTTTATAATTGGGTCTCGCACTTTCTCTGGCAGAACACCCCTAATGGCAACAGGAAGCATCTATGTCATCATCACGTGGCAATCATGAGACTTCATACCAATTAATTTCAAGTCTTTCATTAAGACTAGCCTCTTTATGTTGGCAGAATAACCGGACGAAACTTTAACTCTGTGCAAGCACTCACACACGCTAATTTTCTCATTCTTGCTTAGAGTGTAGCAAGTTGCAGGAAGATACTTTTTTCCTTGACCCAGGTCTTCGTGATGCAGCTCCTTCCCGAATTTCATATCTTTCAGGTCCATCCGTGCGTTGAGTGTACCTTTTGTTTTGCCAGGTATGTCTAGTAAAATACCAAGCAAGCTGTCACACACGTTCTTCTCTATATGCATGACATCGATCACATGTCAAACATCCAGGTGCTGCCAATAAGGTAAGTCCATAAATACTGATCTCTTTTTCCACAAAGGAGCTGCATCACCGGAACTCGGGACTGATGTTCTTCCGGCTCCCTTTCCATGGATAATTTTAATATCCTTTACGGCCGCAATATCTCTTTGCTGTTATGATGTTGCGGAGCTGAAGCAGTCTCCTTTGTACCGTCAAAATCTCTCTTGTTGATGCGATATGGATGGTCCTTGCGAAGGAACCTATGATGCCACATGTAACACATTTTTTGGCAGTATTTCAGCCATCGGCTACCTGTATCACCCATGCAATGGATGCATCCATTGAATCCTTTTATAGTCTGGCCCGAAAGATTGCCAAGAGTAGGGTAATTATTGATGGTTACGAACAACAATGTGCGTAGCATGAAGTTCTCTATTTTATACTCATCCCATACCCGTGCACAATCGCCGCTCCACAATACCGTAAGATCTTCAACCAAAGGGTTTAAGGAACACATCAATATCGCTAACAAAGTTGCCTCGGCCCTTGGATCAGCAGCGGCATCATAATGTACTTCCACTTCATACAAAGCCAATGAGGAAGGTTGTAGATACATAAAGTCACCGGCCAAGTGCTATGACCACTACTCATGTTGCCGAAAGGATTCATCCTATCCGTACTGAGTCCAAACCTTATATTCCACATATCATATGCAAAGTGTTTCTTGTATTTTCTATCGATATTCCTCCACTGCGCGGAGTTAGCAGGGTGTCTAAGCATTCCACCCTTCTTACACTCTTCGGCATGCCATCGCAGCAATTGAGCATGCCTTTTGTTTGCAAATAAACGCTTCAGATGGGGGATTATAGGGAAATACCACACCACCTTGGTCGGGGGTCTTTTCTTCTTATGTTGTGCCTTGATATCGTCATAGCCACGCTTATACCGAGATGCCTTGCAAACGGGACACGCATCCAAATTTGCAAACTCATTGCGATACAATATGCAATCGCTTGGACATGTGTGTATTTTCGCACTTCCATTCCAACGGCAAACAACTGCTTGGCTCGGCACGTGGTTGCCGGCAACACGTTACCCTTTGGAAGGACATCTCTGAAGAAACCTAACATCTTTGTGAAACTCTTATCGGACAAACCATTGCTTGCTTTCAACTGCAGTAGTGTAAGCACAACATGCAGCTTTTTGAGCTCCTTCTTGCAACCTGGGTACAAAGGTGTTGTAGAATCCTCTACCATACGTTGAAACTTCTGAAAATCCCTTTCACTCGTGAGGTCCTCCTCCCCATCATGCAACATCTGTTCTAGATCATCTTCATGGTTATCGATGAACGTGTCTTCATGGGTGTCGATGAACGTATATTCGACCGCAGTCGAGTTATTGTCTTCATCATCATCAATCAGATACCCTTCACGTACAATCTCATCTTCACCGTGCTCGGTCCAACAGGTATAGGCAGACTTGAAACCCCTTCAAAGCAAGTGTGCACGGATCGCCTCAAGGTTAGAAAATTGCTTCTCATTCTTGCAATCAACGCACGGGCAACAAATATAGTCCATCAGCTTATTTGACTTATACGCCATAGCCGCGCTTAGAAAACTAGTCACACCGTTAAAGCACTCTCTATCGTGACGGTCCGCTTCATACATCCATCTTCAGTCCATCTACAAATATTTATAACAAATAAAATCTCAGTAAATCATTAAGTGCTCACAAATTGGTTTATTCATTTAATTTGTTATGTAGTGCTAATTAATCTAGAAATTTTTATTACTTACAAATCTATATCCAAATCTCGATTGTAAAATCAATTAAATAATTGCTATTAGTTATATATAATGGTCTGTCTAGCAAATTTACATTATTTACGTATATTAAATTAACATACACCTAAATAAAGAAACAATTTTAAGTAATTAGATTAAACAAGAGTTAATTATGAAGTGCTACCACATTTAAATTCAATCAACGATTAAATGCAATAACTAATTTAGTCATCTAAATACTTAAATTCAACCTACATCATAATCTCACCAATCACTATACATATAAAAGTTGGTAATTTCAAATCTAGCCTCTAGATTAGAGCTCTAATTGTGTTGACTATGCAATCAATAATTCTCACAACCTACAACAATATAGAACGAATATCCAACTAAATAAACTACCAAAGAAATGTACATCAAGATACTTAACCTTAGATCACGAAGTTAGAAACGAATTCTCCAAATTTGATAGCAAAATTGCTTCTTCCACCCCAATCGAGCAAGAACAGAGCTCCTCTCTGCTCGACAAAGTTGGGGAAGGAAGCCAGATATATATAGTGCCATATTATCACCGCCTTTTTTTCTAGAGCCGGCAGTAATATATCATTGCCACTTCTATCTCTAAATATGGCAAGAATATCATTGCCGCTTCGCAAGAAATCACATTATCACTACCGGTTATACTGTTGAACCGACAGTAATACATCACTACCGGTTCTATCTCTAAACCCGACAGTGATATTGTTGCCGTTCACGCACGAAAAATATACTGTTCTTATCTCTGCCGGTTTAATTTAGAACCGGCAGTGATAATATTATCACTGCCGGTTCAATTTAGATGCGGTAGTGATAAGATTATCACTGCCGGCTCGGGCCTATCCGACAGTTATGGGGTTTATTCTCCAACTGGGTCCCACGAGACCTCCCACGGGTATGCCCCGGAGGTACGCCTGCACTCTCATGAGTAGGAGGGTGACTCCAGAGATGCCAAGGAGTTGGAGGTCTCCCTTGGACTCTGGGGTAGGAGGGTGGCTCCCAGAGACGCCTGTGGAGTAGGAGGGTGACCCCCACAGACTCCGCGAGTAAGAGGGTGACTCCCCGAGATGCTCAAGTGAGTAGAAGGTCTCCCGCAGACTCCATGGGTAGGAGGGTGACTCAGAGATGCTCAAGTGAGTAGGAGGGTGACCTCTGCACTCTCGCGAGTAGGAGGGTGACTCCGTGAGATGCCCGCGAGTAGAAGGTCTCCCGCAGACTTCATGGGGTAGGAGGGTGGCTCCTCGTGAGACGCCCGCAGAGTAGGAGGGTGACTTCGCACTCCTACGGAGTAATTACTACAGCGAGGCTTATATCGACGACGATCACGCACGGTTTTGAAAACCGTCGTAATATGGAACATCATGCATTTATGTACTCAAACCGCTGCTAATATCACGCATTTATTTTATATTACAGCCGCTCGTGATGTAATAACTATCACAGACGGTTTCAAAATATAACCGCTCGTAATGGCTACAAGATTTCATTACGCACGGGTTTAAAGTAAAACCGCTCAGGATATCACGCACGGTTATATAACACAACCGCTCTGTAATATCTATAGTAGTCATGCATTTGCTATATTTAGAAACCGTCTGTGATATTAGTTTGCATTACGCATTACCGTAATATAAAACCGCTCAGTGATAAAACCGTCCGAGGTCAGAAAAACAGAGCCTCGCTCCATCCACTTTGTTTGTAGGGTTTCGCTTTCTATCCTAAGTGGCGTACATGAAGTGAGGCGATTTTTAAAAGAAAGCCATTGATTTCAAGGGTGATATTAGATTCATTTGATTTTGGTGATCTAAGGTTAGTAATGAGTTCTCTAATTGCATGCATCCAATTCAATATCTAGGTTGGTTAGAGAGAATTAATTTAAAGATTGTTTGGTTAGATCTAGCTTAATTGTAGCTGGATCCATATGTTGTTTGTGATATTTGGTTAGTAATGTGTTTTAATTGCATTATATTCAACATCTAGCTTGATAAGGAAGGAATTTGATGATTTTTTAGATCTCGCTTGTAGAACCATGTGTTGGTTTTTTGATGAATAAGGTTAGCTAGTAATGGTTCTATTTGCATAATATAATATTCGATCATGATGTAGCTAGCTAGCTTGTTAAGGATAGAATTTAAAGATTGTTTAGATCTAGCTTATAGATCAATTCAAGTCTTTTGGTGATCTAAGATTAGTAATGGGTTCTAATTTCATTATTATATTGAAGATTAATTTGAATTTTGTTAATTATTTCTTTGTGATGTAATTAAGGTATGTAATTGCATAATTAGTTTAAGAATGTGTGCATACGACTACACCGTGCACTTAATATTTAACACTAAGTGTTACATGTGTAGCGAGATGGATCGAAGTCGATGTACTCGAGAACCGCATTTAGTGCCGAGTACCTTAATGGCGCCTCCACTTTCAAAAGAGCCGCAGAGGAGGATATGTTTAATAAGGGGTGCAATTCATGTCATGTCCGTGCATTGATTGCTAAAATCAAGATGTTTCAAACTCAAATAGCAGATCGGCTAATACTTGATTCAAGGGTTTCAAAAGGGCTATACATGTTGGACCACCATAGCTAAGAGCATAATATACAGAAGCAGCAAGTAGTGTTAATATGGTCGATTTATGTCAATGATATGCCTGATGATCATATCGACAAAGCTTCCGATGAGGACAAAGTTGCACGATGACAATTTGATCAGATGCTACGCGATGCGTATGAAACCTTGATGACAGGAATATGGATAGCCTGTGGCTTAATGGAGGACTCTGAGAAACCTTTGTTCGCAGGGTGCAAGTTGAAATACACAAGGTTATCATCCGTGCTTCAACTACTCAAATTGAAGGCAAGCAACGGTTGGTCCGACAAGAGTTTCACAATAATAAGTACGCCTATTATGACATGCTTCCAGAGGGAAACGAAGTTGTCGATAAGCACCTACAAAGCCAAGGTGTTCTTTGTCCCTTGGGAATGGAAGTAGAAAGAATACATGCATGTCCAAACGATCAGATCCTCTGTACCGCAAAGAGTACACAACTTGTATATATGTCCGTGTGCAACGATCCCTAAGAAGCGTAAGAGTTATTCAGATGATGATGGCGAGAGCATTGAGGTGAAAAAGGTCCTCCCGCTAAGGTGGCATGGTATCTACCAGAATTCTCGCTTGAAGCGCTTTGTTTGCGAACCCAAAGGAGGCAAAACTGCTATGCTGGCACTTTGAGGAGCGTGAAGAATGATGGAATGCTAAGGCACCTCGCCGATTCCATCCAAAGGAGAAACATCGATGAGCTTTCAAGAATTCGTGCGGATCCGAGAAATATAAGGTTTGGATTGAGTACGATGGAATGAATCCTTTCAGAATATGAGCAAATGCAAGATAGCACTTGGCCCAGAATCAGATTCACAACCTTCCTCCTTGGTTGTGTATGAAGCGGAAGTACATTATGTTGTCTCAGGCTTATCCAAGGACCGAAACAACTCGGGAACGATATTGATGTGTACCTAGCTCCATTGGTGGAAGATCTAAAACACCGTGGGTTACCGGGTACACGATGGGATGCGATAAACGAGAGAACTTTACTTTGCAATCGCTTGTTGTTCTACACCATAAATGATTACCCCGCCTTGCTAACTCACTGTGCCGAGTACAAAAGGAACCAAAGCCTGCACTCACCGCTTAGATGATACCGAGAGTTTATGGTCAATCACTCCCGAAAACCGTACATGCGCCATCAGAGGTTCTTCGAGGAATCACCCATATCGCAAGATGAAGCAACTTTTCACGGAAGGAACGAAATGGTCCAGCTCCAAGGCGCTTGAGCGGAGAGATGTTCATGACATTGTTAAGGATTTGGATGTTGCGATGGAAAGGGACGAAATCAAGTACCCGTGAAAAGAGCATGTGGAAGAAGAGATCAATATTCGGGACCTACCTTATCGAGCACCTAGAAGTTCGCCATCGCATCGATGTCATGCACGAGAGAAGAATGTCTGTGACATGCGTGATTGGTCTCTTACTCAACATTAAGGGTAAAACAAAGGATGGTATCAACGCACGCTTGACTTGGTCGATATGGGCATAAGACCCGAAAGTTAGCACCGAAAGAGACCGATAAAGGCCGACGCATTTTGGAACTCGCTTGTTATACTCACAAAGGCCGAAGAACTGAATCGCGCTGCTGCTTGCATGGTGTGAAAGTTCCGTTCTGCATTCCTCCAACATGAAGAGACTTGTTTCGCTGGAAGATTTGAAATTAATCGGCATGAAGTCTCATGATTGTCATGTGTCGATGACACGATGCTCCTCGTCGCAATTAGAAGTATTTTGCCGGCCAAGGTCCGTGAGACAATCACTAGGTCAGGTTATTTCTTTAACACAATCGCCGTAAGGTCATCGATCCCGGCGACTAGATGCTCGCAAGTCGAGGTAGTGATGACTCTATGTAATCTTGAGATGTATTTCTCCATCATTTTTCGATATCATGGTCCATCTCATTGTTCACCTTGTGACAGAGATAAAGATATGCGGGCCAAGTTCCCACGTAGCATGTACCCGCTCGAGAGGTACATGGGAATTCTCAAGTCTTACGACGGAATCGATCTCGTCCGAGGGTAGCATTGTCGAAGGTTATGCAATGTAAGAGGCCGCCGAAGTTCAAGGCCGATTACATGGCCTGTGTCGAACCAATAGGTGTGCCTCGATCTCGCCATGAGGAGGCTCCAGGTATCGGACCATTGGAAGGAAAGCAATCACGCCGATTCGCTTGATTATGCTCGAGCCCATTTCACGGTTTTGCAACACATGGTCAGTAGTGTCCGCCTATATCGCCGAAAGCACAAGCAATGGCTAAGGCAAGAGAATCCAAAGACGGCAGAGTCTTGGATCACGAGACAAAGATAACCTTCAGCTCAACAAATGGTTGAAGGAGCGACCTATCACGGGAGCTCGCCGATGACACGCCGACATGGTTGGCAAAAGGACCAACTTTTACAGCTTGTCACATGGAAAGGATATGACTTAAATGGGTACACATTTTACACGAGATCGTGATATGAAGAGCACAAACCGTAATCAAAGGTGTCCGTGATAGATGCATTCAATAATACCACTGGTTGACGAGGAGCTCCTACTATGGGTTCATAGAGGAGATATGGGAGCTCGACTCACGCACTTTTCAAGATTCCCTATTTCGTGTCATGGTCCACCTCCAAAGACGTGAAGGTCGACAGAATGGCATCACCATCGTGGACCTCGAACGTGTCGATACCAAGATGAACCATTCGCTCGCTAACCAAGTTGTTCAAGTCTTCTATGTAACCAATTCGGCCCAACAAGAAGCGCCACGTAGTTCTTCAGGGAAAAGGAGAATTGTCGGAGTTGAGAATGTAGTAGATGAGGAAGAGTACAATCAATTTGATGAGTTGCCACCTATCGGAAATGACATCCTCGTCCCGTAAGAACAACATGAGGAAGCAAGCTACACACGCCGATCATCATGAAGGGCTAATTTTCATACAAAAGAATAAGCATGTGGTATGAAGTTATGAGAAGGGTGCATTGTCATCATGCTTACTAATTTTCATGTGTAATAATATTACATTAATGCTATTGTAAAGATGATACGACCCATCATGCTTTGTACATATGATTGTGATGATCTTTGTAAGTAGCTTCAGAAGCATCCGAATTATGTATATATGATTGTGATGACCTTTGTAAGTAGCTTGTGAAGCATCCGGATTGATGGAAAAGATGCAAGTATAAGAGCACATATTTTAGGGTTTGAATTGAGGATTAGAATTCCACTTCAACCACAAGATAGCCTATATTCGTTAAAGACAACTTTCCCGTAAGATACAACAAAGTGGCATGCATAAGAGTCGATCGAATCGAACCTACAAGTGAATGTCAAGGAATAAAGATATATCATGCATTTGCTTCTTTAACATAACAAACAGGATGTTAGTTTGTCATGCATTTGCTATGTTATATAACCGTCAGGATATCTCAACATCGAGACGGTTATATTATATAACCGTCCGCGATAAAACAGAAACATCACGACGGTTCTACTATATAACCGTCCGTGATGTCATTAATATCACGCACGGTTCTATTATATAACCGTCTGTGATGTCATTAACATCACTGCATTTCGCTTCTATTATAGAACCGCTCGTAATATTTAAACATCACTGCATCGTTCTATTATAGAACCGTCAGGATATCTCATCACGCATCGCTATATTATAGAACCGCTCTGTGATGTGCTCTCTCTATATATCTCCCCAAGCAGATCTCATTCACAAGGCCAAACCCTAAACCTTGAGACGCTTTTGCCTCCCGCTGGCCTCCCTCGGCTGCCCTCCTCCCTCCCTTCCTGCCTCTGCCTCGGCTGCCCTCCTCCTGCCCTCCCTCCCGGCCTGGCCCTCCCTGCCCCCCTCGGCTGCCTCCCCTGCCCTCCCTCGGGCGTCCTTCTTCGGCTTCAACCGTGAGTATTTTTGGGGACTAGCCATCGAGCTAGAGGCCGCTGATCCGGAGGCACCGCCGCCATTTGCTCTATTTTTCGTGTTGCTCGCTAGTTAGTGAGTTCGGGACACTTTCGTGATTATTCTCGCCTTGCAAAGGGCCACGACCATGCTTGGGGACCTTATGCAGGGCTTAATGTTCAAGGATGATTTAGGGATGGAATAGACTAATTGTGACAACAAATCTTAGCAAATAATTTCACTTTCATATATATATATTTGATTAGTGTGAGTTCGGCAAGTTGATGTTTGTTTTCCGTTGTTTAGAGCCCAAGAGTCAAGAATTAGTTAAAATGTCTTTGTTCGCTGGCTAGGAGCGATGGTGCCGTGGTTGTACATGTTCATATGTGAGATGGTGCCGTGGTTGTACATGCCGGTTGGCTAGAGCGATGGTGCCGTGGTTGTACATGCTGTGGTTGGCTAGGAGCGATGGTGCCGTGGTTGTACATGCCGTGGTTGGCTAGGAGCGATGGTGCCGTGGTTGTACATGGTCCCGAATAAATCAGGGAAACCTTTTGAGTAGTGAATATGCATATAAGATAACCTATATGCTTAGTTAGTGAATATGCATATAAGATAACCAATTGAGTAGCTCTATTGCAAACCTATCTTTATATGCTTAGTTAGTGAATATGCATATAAGATAACCAATTGAGTAGATTTATACTTAACCTGCAAGTATTAAATCTGTTATTGAGATAAAGTTGTCACAATCTAGTCTATTACTTGTCCATTGTATGCGAGGAGGGCCTTTTAAGGCAACCCGACATCTCGAGAACATTCAAACAATCAATATGAGCTTTATGCTAATTGCTTTATTCGTAATAATCGCATATGTTCATATGTGAGATCCTCGAGCTTCGCTCTATTATTCTCGTTAATCACAAATGGTTGAATCCATATGTATTCTTCTCGCTTGTCTCGCTGTGTGGATGTCCTAGTTTTAGGGAGGTGTCATTAAATTTTTATTAAGTTCGCAACCTCCTAGTTCGCTTTTTTGCTAAAAGGCTAATAACAAGCCATTTAGGCTAGTTCTTTTAAAAGGCTAATAACAAGCCATGGTATCCACAAACTCATTCACTCTAATGTGATTTTATTTGTTCTTCACTTTTAGTTCGCCTCAAACTATTTTAACTTGTAAAGAAGATGTCGCCCTCTAATCCATCGTCCAAGGACATGATGTGCCCTCAAAAGAAGAATCGACCGCTACCGCAAGAGGACCAAACAAAAGGCCAATGATCGATATACCATTACGAGATCGATCCAAATGATGGGGCCCCTAGAAAGCCAAAAAGGCGCGTAATGCATTTCGAGTATGTGGGATAGTAGCCCGAACGGGTTCCGATCACGCTATCTTCCCGGAGGTTGGTGACTATTGAGGCTCGCAATGCCTTGCTAACGGAAATTCTTTCATCGCTCAACATTCCGTAAGAATCCGCCCCCCTAGTGCGACGGATGCACCGCTAGCGCAGAAAGGCATGGAAGACCTTCAAGCATACGCCAGAGACTACGCCAAGAAGGATCTGTTCCATACTCAAGTATGGGTTCATTGATGAGGACACGGGGGCGCTTGTTGGGATGAAGACCACATTTAATTGCAAGGCCACAAAAGCAAACAAGGCCTTGTAAGCAAGGAACACTCACCCCACGACTCTAAGACCGGGCTACGCTGGGAAGAGAGCACAATGGGACAGGAGGACGAGGAGGGTATCGCCATTTCCATCGATCACAGATCAACGTGCGAGATCGCTAAGAGCGAGAGCGAGGTCGATGCCACGCCCTCCGCAACTGCCTCTTTGTAAACCTCATGACGAGGAAGTCTCGCCAACGCCGTAATATATAAATCGAACTACCAATTTTATGTAATTAGTCCATGACTTCATAAGTGAAATAACTTGTCCGGATCTTGCAGTAGCGTTGAGTACACAATCGAGCGATGGCTCTTTTTCCCTGACAGAGAGAAAGATGCACCGCCCATAGCCTTGGGAAACAAGGAACACCCGGTCGCATAAGAGGCAAAGGGTTTTTGTTCCATGGAAAACTGGATTCCTGCATTTACTTCCACATATACCAAATAAGAAGAGAACTAGAGCCGAAAGCGAGTCAAATCTTATAAAGAATTTGGAGGACAAGTTGAGAGGAGAGTTGAGAGAAGAGTTGAGGGAGAACCGAGAGAAGAATTTCATGAAAGGATAAGAATCTCGAGGAAAGGCTCACCAATCAAGAAAGAAATATCGCACAAGCCCCGTAGTATGTCCGCAAGTCAGCCCCATCGCCTGTGAAGAGCAAATTGCAGGCATCCGCTCCTCCAAGTGACATAGATGAACATAGCGGACTTATCCTCAGATGTGACATTAAGGTACCACGCAAGGCAATCTCCAAGTGAGAATTAGCAATGGCACCGCTCCTCCGACGGCCGCTTGGGGCATGGCGATCCATCCCCAAAGGGGACCATGGTGCACGTGCACCATCATAGCACCGGTTTCACCAAGGTCAATGTGACGGGTGTTTGATAGTTTCAAAATTGTCGATCTACGTAGCCGCCAAACGACGAGATCATAAACTTGGGGATGCCATTGGCACATTCATCCAATGGCCTAGCAATGACATCTCCTCGGTCGCCTTCATTATGCAACAACCGCGACGATCCGATTCGCTTATTGTATCGCCGCCCCGATCGGGCCATACCAAATCAGCCAGTCAGAGAGCGACTCCACTTGATGTACATAATGTTGACCTCTTTCCTGCCCATTCCTCTCCCGTGAAGGGTTCATACAAAACAAAGAAAGGCAAGGGCAAAAGAAGAAAGAAGCCCGCAAGAACAAGTTGACTATCCATCTCGCCGAGTTGGCTAAACAATACAAGCTAGAGAGCCAGCATTAACGAAAGGCAGCAGAATTCACTTAGTATACCTTGCCAACAATTGCATAAGTGGTACACCCAAGAAGCCGGAAAGCCAGAGCGTGAACGCATAACAAGTATCGCTAAGTTCAAGTATGAACATCTATTCAACGACTCACGGGGGCTTCTTCACGGCCGATTTTCTCGACTTGTTCCATCTCTACAACCTCGACGCCATCGACGCCAAGACTCATAAGATGTCGACCTTGTAAGTGTGTGCTATCACACCTACATTCGCCTAATAGTGATAAATGTCCTCCAATATATATATAATCCGCTTTTGTATATATAGATACATGCAACTTGAAGCTTACAAAGAAGAAACTATCGATCGGTTTCTCGACCCACATATAGTCTCAAAGCAAACAATGGATGATGATATAAACATGGTCGAGAATACGTGATAGAGGCATTGCTAGCACAAAAGATAAAGAATTCATACTTATACCCCATAACCTAGGTAAGTGCTACCACATGCTATACTTTGGTCTCAGATCGGCACACAACTCGCTTTGTTCATTGTCCATTGTGATATACCTGTAGGTATCACTGGTTCTCATTGTAATTGAACCACCACAAACCGGTTAAGTACCTTGATTCCTGACGTGGCGGAAACCACGACTTGATACCTATCGCAAAATTACTCACCTGTAATCACGCTTCTACGCATATGGTCGTGTAAGTTGTTCCGTGTTTATATTGCTATTGGAATGGCTTAGGCTAAATTTTTGCAATCTTGTAGAGCCGCTCAAACACGTGAAAGATTGGACTAAACTACAAAGATGATTTGAACTTTCCAGATCCGCTATACACAACAATTCTATATCAAACCCCGTAATAGTGACTCTAGAACTAACCGTAGGTTTTATTTGCAAGTACACCAAAGAAGGTCCGGAAATAACCTATGTGGATTTTATGTTTGCTACAACATGCAAACCATCGCCGCTAAAGAAAGTAGCAATACGATAAAATCAAGCTGAGTCAGCCGATTTGAGCAACATTAGAGGGAGAGTTTGTTTCTTCCTCGCCACCGGTAATATATAAAAAGGCGCTGCTCCACGCAGCCTTATAAGTTCTCGAGTTGTACAATTGTCAAATGGTATTCATTAATTCGAAAATATGTCAAAACTTGCGTTATTCTTGTTTGTACGATTCATTGTATTGTCACATGATATTATCCTTAATACATATTTGCTCATCTTGAATGCAACAACTTAACAATGTCTTGCTTGTTGAACTAGATGTTTTTCCTACACTTCACAGTAACCTCCATTATTTATAGTTGTTGTTCAAATTTCCATCTACTTAGGTATTCCTCAACATTATTTATCCATGATTTAACTTTTCCTTTGTTGATTTGCACATTCTTTACGATCGTCAGATGGACTTAAAGAAGATGATACTTTTGGTTATAGATAAGGCTGCCTTCTTCGCTAACCACCGTCTATAGGCTTACTCTCGCCTTCTTCTCCATTCAAGTCTGGTGTTTCAAAATCCTTCCTGCAAGGAAGACCCGACTTGCAATCACATTTGTTCAATCTTTAATTACCCTACCTAAAGTAATCTATCAAGTACATCTACAATTTTACCAAAGTACCATGTTCGATCTCCCACTGTGGCACGACGCAAGTGACTCGCAAGAAGAGCATGCCGTCCGGCTACTCAAGACCGCGGCACTACTATGACCTCAAGCAAAGCCACTTCATATGGCATGAAGCAAATCACACACTCTAGTGTGTCCGGCTCGATGGAGAAGACCGTGGTTGCCGCCGCTTCCATGCCGCCAAGGGTCTTGGTTGATTTATTAGTCGAGTTCCATCAACATTATCATAACAAGGAGAAAAGCGCCACAAATGTTTATATTTTAAGTCTATCCTGACGGACAAACTGCTGCTCTCAATGCATATAGGAAGTGCAGATATTCAATTACAACATCTATAACTGGTTGTGCCTTATAAATATCAAGTAGAAATATTGATGGAAATTTCAACAACACCATAACTAATGGAGGTTCTGCTGGGGTGGGAAAAAAGGTCATCACAGCACGGTTCTTTATTTGAAGCCGCTCGTGATGGGTTCATATCACGACGGTTTATGATTTGAAACCGTCGTGATGAGTTAATATCACGCATTTGCCAGATTTGAAACCGCTGCGGATATTAACTTATCATGCACGGTTTCAAATAATAACCGCTCTGTGATAGTTTAATTTCACAGATGGTTGTGATTTGAAACCGCTCAGATATTTGAGTTATCACAGACGGTTTCAAATCATAACCGCTCGCGTGATAGTTTAATTTCACGAGCGGTTGTATTAATAAACCGCTCGTGATATATATTTTCTCGCATTTGGTAGAGAACCGCTCTCGATGAGCTCCTTCATCACGTACTTTATTGTTACCGACGGTTCACAAAACCGCTCGGCGACGCTTATGAACCGCCCGTGATGATGTTTTCTGTAGTAGTAAGAGGGTGACTCCCATAGATGCCCGCGGAGTAGGAGGTCTCCCGTAAACTCCCGCGAGGTAGGAGGGTGGCTCCCGTAGATGCCCGCGGAGTAGGAGGTCTCCCGCAGACTCTCGCGGGGTATGCTTGCGAGGCATGAGGTGGACAAGGTCTCCCCCTTCGAAAGTTGGTATATTTTCCTCCAACACTATTTTTCCTTCAACACCAGCCCCCCTGCTCCTTGGGTACGCCGAATAGTGCCCACGGAGCAAGAAAGTTCTCAGTGCATCTGGGCCACAGCCCTGGGTCGATGATAACACTTCGTTGCAACGTGACTATACGCGCGCGGCACTCGTAACCCAGGGATGTTGCATGGGACGGGGCTGGCGGGCTTCTCTCGAGCTAGTTTATCCAACGGGCCGCTTTCTAGGATGCATACTTAGCATGGCTAGCCCGAACCGCATGGGCGCCCTTGAGCGCTTATGCTACTCGAGCTTCTTGGACATATAGAGTATTGCCTGATCTTCCATCTATTGCATGCCTATACTCCATCTCAGCACAAGCACGCGTGCGGCATTCGTGGCTCATGGTCACTGTTCTGGACACTCCTTATGTGTGAAACATCAGACGAGGGCTGGAGGACCTGTTTGTTGAACCCTATGGGAGTCTAGTGCCCTCGGGCTGAGTGCCTCCTGCCTTGCCCTCACAAGGCCCCGAGCAGCAAAAATTCAGAGTAGACTAGCGGGCTCGCATACCAGCATAGCCAAGGATCTAGGGCTAGCGCCCAGGATGGGGTCCTGCGAGGAGGCGCTTGGGGTCAAGACCCTGGGCATCTTTGAGACGCCCGCTCCCATCAAAACAATAGTCTCGTGGCTTTGGGGCACTGGGGTTCGCGCCCAACCAAGGCTGCTTTCTTGGCGGCATGGGCACCGCCACGCCACGGGCGCCAAATTTAACGCCCAAAAGCTACTCTCGAGGAGCTCACTGGCATCATGGGCTTGCCCCCAGCGCTAGTGCCCCTGGCCCACCCTCTTTATTACTAGGCATGCTACCGATTGGAAGAGAGGGGCCTCCTTTCTTCATGAGCTGATTGGTTACGGCAGCAAGAACGTAGCTATTGCACAGGCCGAGCGAGTCATCCCCTACGCAGGCAAAAAAGGTTGGCCATGCGCGGCGGGTACTGCCTTCACCGTCGTGCGAGAAGGAGACAAGGCCTCTCGGGCGAGTGCTGCTGTCATCTCTGGACCGAGAGGATTCCGACGTTGCTGCACGGGAAGGCATCGCCGCCATTCCAGGAGGATGCGCTACCGCACGGGTGGAAGGTGTCGTCGCCGAGGTGAGTCGGCCGTTTCACCTCCGCCCGGGCACACGCTGCCGCTGCGCCAGAGGGAGCCCCGACTTCTCAGTTAGAGGGCACTGCGGCTTGGGCTAACTGGCCTTGCTTCCATCGTCGGTGTTTCCGCCGGCCGCCGCTGTGAAGCCGCCGCCGGCCGAAGAAGGCGCCACCGCTCGCGGGCAGAGCCGCCGCCAAGTGAGTCGTTCCTTTCACCTCCGCCGGCACGCCACGCCAAGGCTCGAGGAACCACGACTTCCCGGGCAGAGCGCACCGTGGCTTGAGCTAACTAGCATTGCTTCCACCGCCTGAGTGCTTGCTTCCATCGCTTGGGCCAATTTCAACTCTGCCAGCCCTGAGGAAGAAGTTGCAGCACGCCGGCAACCACGCTGCTCATCGGGCTGGACCGCCCGGGGTCTATGCAGTCGCTCGTCAAGCTAGGTAGGGGGAGTCGCCGGCCGGCTGAACCAGCCTTTTTGCCGCCACTGTGGAGGAGGTGTTCTCAAGACGGGCCATCGCAGCCTATTGCGGGCAAGTGAGTGAGGGAGTTGCAAGCTGGCTGACCCAAACTCGCTGTGGCCGGGCGAGGACGCCACTGCTGGAGCCGTCCTCGCCGGGGCTCCCACCTCATGGCTATCGGTCCCTGTCTTCGAGCCAAGGCACGTCGCTGACCGAGACTGGAAAATATCTGGGAGTGCTTCCTTTTCTTCCCCACTCAACCCGCCTAGGTATAAAAGTGAGGCTCAGCTCCTTAAGTCTAGGGAAGAGATCAAAGATCTGGTCATAACACTAGCACTGGCAGCTGGTAAGACTTCGTTTCTTATTTTTTCTCCTCTTTGCCTGCTCCCAGTGTAGCTAGTGTCGTTTGGGTGTTTTGGTCACCGGGCGTGAGCCCTATGCCCCGCTGCTGCGCTGGTCCCGCTACATGAATGCTTTAGTTAGTGCTTTGTCCCTATTGCCACGCTAGGCCGGGCGTTCGGGCCTTGACACGGGGTAGCATTTGAGACCTTGGGCGCAAGGCATCAAGCTCGAGCTTGGTCAGTGTAACCTACGCCCTAGATACAAACTTTCAGTTTGCGCAATGCATCTGGCCTTTGCTCTGGAGGGCGATGCACACCGGCGTAGGGGGCTTCAGGCTTGCACCTGAGAAGGCCACCGCCGGCGCGGGGTTTTAAACCCTGCACTTCATGGATGCTGGCAAATGGCACCTAACTCGCATGTCTTTACTTTTGCCATTAACCATCGTCCAATACTAACGACATACTGGTCTTTGCAGGTTGCAGAAGCTTACCTGGCCTGGCCACTTTTTTGTGCGCCGAGCTCACCAAACATTGAGGTTTCATGGGTAAGCCTTTTGTACCTTGGCACTAACCGATTCTTTACACCCTTCCACGGGCTTTCCATGCTGCTCTAATGAGGACTCCCTACGCGCAGGTGATCGCGCTCGTGATACCCTTGCTAAGGGCAAGGGTAAGGTGGATGAGGCCACCCTCGCAAAAGGGAAGGGCAAGAGCAGGCCTCCCCAAGGAGAGGACTATCACACGAGGGACGTGGACATGATGGGTCCTATTGGTTCTGCCGCCGGTGCAGACCCGACTGGCAACGAGGGGTTCGACCTGGAGGAGGCGAAAGTGGACCCCGGGCCATCAGAGCTCACCGACGCGGAAAAGCTTTCTCTCATCCGTCGAGGGAGCCATCTTTCCACCGGAGACGTGGACTTCCCAGCGCCAGGGGAGAGCCCCAATCCTCCGCCAGGGTATGTCGTGGCTCTCAAGTCATGGGTGGACGTCGGCTTTGGGCTCCCGGTGCACCCCTTCATCAAGAGGTACACTCAGGCGCTCGGGGTGGAGCTCTCTCACCTTAGCCCCGAACCTCTTCGTTTGGTTGAGGGTCTTCTTATGGCTATGTGAGATAGCTATCCTGGGGACGCCCATGGAGCCATCAGCCGCTCTGTTCGACTACTACTTCCGCTCTCAGCGGGGGGATGTTAGGAGAGGGCCCTTGGGGTCCATCTACACCACCCCACGACACGAGGAGGAGTTCCCCGTGCATGCCTTAAAGGAATGCTGGCCCTTCGCCACAGAGAAGTGGTTCTACCTGAGGGCTGAGGACTTCGTTTACACCGGGTCACACCCGGCCTTGACGACACGGACTTATCCCGAGATGAGTCGCCTCACCGACGATGACTGGAAACTACGCAACGCCATCCGAGAGGTGCGTGCGAGGAAGGGCACTCGAGACCTCATGGAAGAGATGACACTCCTTAACCTTAGCACCCTTGTTCAACTTGCTAGGTTGGGGTTCCACGGTGAACTTCACCCCGGCATCGAGAAGGGTAAGAGCCCTTGCTTGGCCTCTGTCTTTTCTTGTCATGCATCCTTTTACCTCTCACACTTCCTTTTTTGCATGCAGTTCGCTCTATGGAAGCAGTGAGAGATGAAGCTGAGATGATCCTGGGGAGATGGTGCATGTCCAAGGCACGAGGATACGAGGCCGAAGGCATCCCTATGGAGGGAAGGAACTCCGTGGCCGAGGCGTTCGGCCTATGCCTCACCTGGGCGCCCCTGCTCCCGACTGTGCAACGGAAGAGAGCCTGCGGCAGCCATGGGAGGACACCCGGGCTTCGCCTACCAAGACACGCGCCAAGAGGACCACCGAAGGTCGTGGCGGTGGCACCTCCCCATAGGGCACTGCCACCACAGCCCATGCCATGGGCAAGAGGGGCCCTCCCCGGGTGGAGCCCCGAAGACTCCCGCCGCACCCCGCCCCCAAGGGCAAAGGTGCAATGGGTACCGAGATGGAGGAGGTACCCAACAGGGAGGGCATTGGTTCTTGCCCTCAGCGGACGAGCAAGCGCTCACCCTCACCTTCTCCATCTATTTACATCCAGCTTTCTTCGAGCGAAGCTTATGCTGACTCGAGCCGGGAGCTCACGGGCGCCCCAAGCAGCCTTGCTCGAGATCGAGGGGCTTATGGGCGTTGAGTCCGATGGCCCAAATACCTCTCCAGCCAGAGCCGTGGTGGAGGAGGATGTTGGGTATGCCTACCTTGACGACATTGAGTCTTTCTTCTGCTTTTCTGAAGGTACGTGTTCATGTTCACGCTGGAGTTGACATAGGTGGATTTTCTTCTTACATGCCTAAACTCGCTTCACCGCTTTTTTCATGCACTCCTGAGAGCATAGAGAGGCCCCCGAGGTGGAGCCCCCGCACCCATCGTGCCCCCTGTGAGGTTCTGGTAGAGAACGTGACTACCCCGTGCTCGCCTATGCAGGCAGCGCCAACTCAGGGGGACCAGGGCGGTTCCTCTTGTGCCCTTCCAGAGTACGCCATCCCTCACACCTTGGACGCAGAGGCAATCGAGACGACTCGCCTCCTGGTCACTGAACGAGTGCAGAGGTATATGGCAGACTTGGTGCCTAGCGACCCCAGTAAGTTCTTGTAAATGTTGGGAGAGAAGTTAGCGACCATTGTGACCCTACAGTACCAGGTACCGCAATTCCTTTTTCATATCTTTCCGCACTTGGGAACCTTGTGCATGCCTTGCTTTAACACTCAATTCTTACACCCTTTTGCAGGCTACAGCTATGAGCAACATCCTCTTTGATAGGGTCCCGAAAATGGTCGGGAAGATGCTGGCAGCCGCCCCTCCACGCAATCCTCAGAATGACCTAGAGGCCCTCAAGCAGGCCATGCTACAAGCCCAAGAGGGTCAGCGAGCAGCGGAGGACAAGCTTTCCAAGGTGGAGGCCGAGTTGGAGAGGTGCCAGCGGCGGGTCAAGGATTTAGAGGCTGACTTGGAGAGGTCTCAAGTGGTGATACGAGCCGTGGGAGCAAACCGTGATGCACACGAGCAAAGGTATGAAGCGGACCGAAAGGCAATGGCTATATCTCTCATGAATCTTGCCGTGTTGGTCCAGGTCACTTTGAGGGAGCTCGGGGCCAAAGTGGAGGATCTTCCACCTCCTTCTGAGGATTGGGAGGTGTGGGCTGGCATCCTGCAAGGTCGTGTCGGTCTTCTTGCCAGGGCGGCCGGTGATAAGGGCAAGGCCTTCGCCAAGGTTACCCTGACCGCGGGGATTGCGGCTATCTCCCACTTCTCCGACACCGCAGGCAAGGAGGCTATCCTCACCGTGCTCCGAGGACTGTACACCCAGGAGGTTCGCCGGAGCGTTCGCGAAGGTAGCTCTACTTGGGGGCCCCTTGTGGGAGGCTTTGTGGATAGCCTCACAAAGGCCCCTCGCGGGACCGAACCCTGGGCGCCAGGAGAAGGCCCAAGTTCTGAGCATGTATGACTTCCCCTGGAGAGTGTTTGGCATCTTTTGCTAAGTAGTTAGGTGATTCTTATCTACTGTACTAGGGCTCTTGGCCTACAAGGTGATGCATTGCTTTATGCTAGGGATGTATTTTGTGGTACTCATCATGATTAGTTGGGACGAGCTCCCTTCATTTTGTATGAACTTACTTTTGAGATTATGGTATGGACTACTTACGACTTTTGTAATGCTTTGTATTAGGATGTGCCTCGGGGGCAGTTGGTATCCAATACAAATGAAGTTCACGACGGGTTCAGGCGCCACGCCGATTATGCCGCCAAAGAAGGTCTGCCACAGGACTGGGTGACTTCATGGGGGCATGATCGTGCCCTGGACACCAGGAGGAGTCCGAGGTGCGGGCGCCCCGCTAGAGGGTCATTTGGTTTCTTCTCCCCGAGGCGGATAAAATAGCCTGTTTTGTGTCATGTATGGGTTCGAGTATTCTAGGTCTTTAGATGATACGAGGGCGTCGCCTTCCTCCAACCGCGAGGGGGACTCGAACTCTGTATTATCTTAGGGTGACCTTAGCCTCACATTGGATATTAGGCCACTTAGGAGGTCCAGCCTACAAGGCCCCATTAGGGGGCTCGGGGCTTAGGTTATAGCGTAGTCCTCAGATGATCATCACGAGTAGCTTAATAGGCCTGAGAGGCCTAGGCTTGCACCCACCGGGAAGGGGATGTCTCCCGGGCTGAGTTCCTTGCAATAAGAAAGTTCCTATTGCTTCTCACCGAGCAGGGCAGAGTTGTGACCCGGGGGTCATTTTGGCATAGCGCCAGGGGTCCATGGGGGACTAAGTCATGGAGCACCCTATGACTTAGGCAAAAAGCCTCAAGTCGTCGCACCACTCCCTGGGTCCAGTAGGGAGGGGGCCGCCCAAGGGGGACGCGAATTGTCCAGGCCGCTTGGGACTTTTTCAGGGGTAGGCCACAGAGGTCATGCACCCTGGAGCCTGTCTTGAGGGGGCGCGAAGTTCAAGCCCCATCCTTCATAGCTACGTGTGGAGGATGGAGCCTTTTAAACCACTATACAAGCAATAATAGGCATGCAAGACACGATACTTCATTGATGACCTTAGAAGGGTTTACATCAACAAAAGATAGTTGCCATTATGGTTTACAAGAAAACTTAAACGTAAAACTTCTTAAGCTTGTCAGCATTCCATGCGTGCTTGAGTGGCTTGTCTTCCATGGTGGAGAGGCGGTAGGCCCCCGAGCCCAAGATCACTGAGACATGGTAGGGCCTCTCCCACTTAGGGTGAAATTTTCCCTGGGCTCCTGGGTCAGTGACCCTTTTTAGCACCAAGTCTCCCAAGAGGAAGGTCCTCTGCCACACCCGACCATTGTAGAAACGGGCGACTTCCCGTTTGTACACGGCATGCTTGATGAGAGCGTGATCACAGACCTCTTCCGCAAAGTCCACCTCCATCTTGTGGTTTTCCTCATTCATCATGAAGTTGATGGGTTGGGCCCCTGATAGCATCTCCACACGGAGGGAGCGATGGCGAACCTCAGCGGGGAGGACTACTTCCACTCCGTAGACGAGCGAGAAGGTCCCGTGGAACAACTGAGAGTGGTACGCATCCCCCACAGGACGCTGAGGAGCTCCTCCACCCACAGGCCTCGCTTAAGCGTGCTCTTCTCAAGTCGGCCGCAGACACCTTGGAGGATTAAGCCATTAGCCCTCTCGACCACCTCGTTGGACTTAGGGTGTGCCACCGAAGCGAAGCAGAGGACTGTCCCAATAGAGTCACAAAAGTTATTAAAGGAGGAGGCATCAAATTGAGTCCCATTGTCCACCGTGAGCTCCTTCAGGACTCCAAAACGGCACACAATGTTATTCCAGAAGAACTTTTGCACCGCTCGGCACGTGATTGCCAGCAATGGCTCTGCTTCTACCCACTTGGTGAAGTAGTCCACCGCCACCACTGCATGCTTGTAGCCCCCCTTGGCCGGTGGGAATGGCCCGAGTAGGTCCATGCCCTACTGGGCAAAAGGCCAAGTAATCGGGATCTGATGTAGAGGTTCAGCGGGGGAGTGACGAGCCGGTGTCATCTTTTGGCAACCTTCACATGCTCTAAGGGTTTCTATGGCATCTTGCACCATTGTAGGACAATAGAAACCTTGTCTTAGTGCCTTCGCCGTAGTGGCCCTAGGTGCAAGGTGTGAGCCACAGAGACCTTCATGCACCTCCCGTAAGAGTGAGACCCCCTCTTCCTGTGGGATGCACTTGAGTAGCACGGAAGACCCTTTTTTGTAAAGTATCCCCTCAAGAAGCACGTAGGTCTTGGCCTTCGTAGAGAGTCTTCGGTGTTCAGTGTTGTCTTCTGATTCTGTCTTTCCTTGGATGCACTCTATGATTGGGGTCATCCATGTTGCGGGTGTTGCGATCTCATTGACCGTCGGGGGTAGTTCAGGATCTCCCTTCTCATTAGTATCTTCCTTGACGGAGGGTGCATCAACCACCTCGAAAAAGACCTCTGGCGGGAGATGTTCTTGGGAGCTTGCTGCTTGGGCTAAGCGATTTGCCCGATGATTTTCTCTTTGTGGGATGCGGCGAGCTTCCATCCCCAAGAAGTACCGCTCCATTTTACGCACTTCTTCGAGATAGCTAGTCATCTTGGGGTCAAGGTATTGGTAGGACTTGTCTAGCTGGTTGGCGACCAATTGAGAGTCCCCGAGGATTAGGAGGCGCCTGATCCTCATTGCCTTTGCAAGGCGGAGCCCTAGAAGGAGGGCTTCATACTCAGCCATGTTGTTGGTGGGGTTGAAGGAGAGGTGTGCGGCGTACTCAAGTGCCTTCCCTTCTGGGATCACAAGAACTATCCCCGCTCCCCCACCATTCAGGCGTTTGGAGCCATCGAAGTAGAGGGTCCAGTGAGGGTCAGGTGTCATGGTACGCTCTGTCGCTTCATCTGGGACCTGAGGGTTTGTCCATTCTGCCACAAAGTCTGCAAGGACCTGAGACTTGATGGCGGTCCTTCCAACGAGCTTGAGAGAGAAAGGAGCCAACTCGGCCGCCCACTTGGCTATCCTCCCGGTTGCTTCTTTGTTGCCCATTACTTCGGCTAGCGGGTAACCAGTGGGCACCGTGATGGAATGCCCGAGGAAGTAATGCCGAAGTGCAAGTGCATCTAGGCATTTATGTTATTTTGGTGATTAATGACAAACGCATATAATGACAATCTATGTAATTGAGTAAATGCTTAACTTAGTGCTTAACAAATGACAAACCTCTAATATGATTATATTGCTATGAGACTAACATGTTCATTGCCAAGTTGAGTATTAGTCTCATCTATTTAGAGGAAAATCAAGTGGATGGTTACAAAGATAAGGTATGCAATCTCAGATCCCTTCCATATTTGTTATTGCATTCCTTTTGTGCAAATGCATAGTGAACTCCAAGTAGTATGTTGATTGTATATATGCACATTGGTTCATGTCATATTTATTTGTGCATATATGTTCATTTGAGTTCATTATGTGCTTTGTTTTTAGTATGCATGTAATAACTAGAGTTAAACTTCACATTGCTATAAATTGACTTGGTGCATGCATGTTTTGGTTGTGTATCTTTTCATGCACCTCTCCTAGTGGAGTTTAATCTAGAGTTGGATCACATATTTACTCATGTTCCAAGTATTATTTGCACATGTACAATTCGTGTATATTCTATCATGTTCTTCATGATCCTTGCCATGATTTAATTGATTCATCATATCGGCAATTATCTCTCTAGTGCATATAGATCAATTACATAATTCATCATGATGCACTTAGTAGAGAACATTTCTTATGTCAAGTGTTTCCACTTATATTGTGCTTCTTTATATGAAACACTTGTGGTACTTAATTGCTCATAAATATCAATTTATTCATATCTATTGAGCTTCTGGGACTAATGCTTTTCATGAGTGGTTTGAAAAGAATTAGGTCCCGTGTGTGCATGACGACTAAGGTATCGTGGAGGATGATCGTTAAGCCGAGGTCAACAAGACGACGGTGTCACCAAGAGTTGAGGACTAAGTCAAGATCGACTTGGCGTGGAGATCGTCGGAGAGGATGATCAAGTCAAGGTTGATAGGACGAGAGTCTCATGAGGTGAATCGAGTCAAGTTGGACAAGGCGAAGATGTCATCAATTAGATGGTGAAGGTCTTCATGCACCGGTATCAAGAAAGAAGACGGCATGCGGATTGAATGTAAGACTTAGATTTCTCGTTTGAATTTGAGTTTAAGGATTGCCGTACTATTAAGAGGGATGCGACGTCGAATGACTTTTAGATGTGTCAAGTGCTCAAGTGATCCATCCTTGTGAAATTTAGAGAGAGAGTGGTGTTGGTGGTGCCGGAAAGTGAAAGTTGTAGGTCTCTCTTGGATTCTTGGTGAAATCTGGATTTATCCTTTGAGATTTGGGTAGTGAGACCTTGTTGGTTGTGTAGCCCTTGTTCTTAGCTTTCAATAGAGTCCAAAATCACTTAAATCGGAGTCCGGAATCAAAAGTTATGCTCTTTTTCGTCGGGCTGCTGAGTCCAGTCCGGAGTATCCGGACTTAAGTCCGGAGTATCCGGGTTGGATCTCTCGGTTAGGTCAATCCGGAGTATCTGGGTGATTTCGGAGTATCTGGACATTTAGTCCGGACACTCCGGGGTAAAAATAGTCCGGAGTATCCGGGGTTTGCGCAGTTCAAACGGCTAGTTTTTTGGGGACTTCTATTTAAAGCCCCCTCTTGGGTAGCCGTTGGGTGAGGCTTTTGGGGCTGGTTCCTTGGTGTTTTGAGGTGTATTCTTAGTGATCTTAAGCTCCCAAAAAGCCCCTCTAACCCTAGATCTTAGTGATCCCCTTTTTAGTGAAGGGTTGGGTGTGAGAGAGGGTAGTGCTCGGGTTGAGTGTGATTTGAGTTGTTTGAGCACTTGATTTCATCCCCAAGCTTGTTCTTCGTGAGCATTTGTTACTCTTGAGGTTGAGGACTCCTAGACGGTTAGAGGTCACCCACGAGCCACCGGTTCTTCATGTGGTTGGCCAGAGGAAGTTTGTGAAGGTTGGATTCCGCCTCGCAAGGGAAGGAATCAAGAAGTGAAGCCGGCAGCGCAAGGTGCAACACCGGCGCTAAGCGGGTTGAAAGAGACCCCGTGTCTTGTGTGACCGCCGCGGCGAGTGCAAGTGCAACACCGGAGGAAAAGGGTTGAAAGAGACCCGGCTCAAGTGTGACCGAGCCGCCTCAACGGAGACGAGGATCCTCAAGGATCCGAACTCGGTGAAAATCGCTGTCTCCTAGTTTGCCTCTTGCCCTTGCTTTATTACTTGATTTTGAATCTTGAAATTGCCCGATCTATTTGATTATTGAGTTTTTCGCTAGGCATTTACTTGATCTAGGTTTCGCTAGTGTTTATCATCTTTGTGTTCAAGTAGATTGTTTAAAAGTTGGAGAAATTTCAATTTTCATCTCGAGGTGCCCAACTCGAGTATCCACAACAATTACCGGATAGTCCTGACACACCGAGTATCCTGAGTAAAAGTCCGGAGAGTCCGGCTGAACCCTCGCCATTCAAAGTCTCCAATCCGAGTGTCCAACCTAAAACCCAGAAAGTCCGGACATTTATACCGGACTATCCGGATAAAATCCCCGGACACTCCGGACTGAAAACTTTGGGTGTTTTATTTCCGCTGCATTTTAAATTGTAAAATTGTAATTCGCCTATTCACCCCCCCTCTAGGCGACATCACCTGAGCTTTCACGAAGCTTTTGTGACACCATAAGGAGAGCGTAGCATATCTTTTCCACTTCTGTGTACCTTGTCTTCGCTCCTGCGAAAGCCTCGCTGACGTAGTACACGGGCCGTTGGACCTCGTCCCTCTCCTTGACTAGAACTACACTTAAGGTGACCGGGTCGCAGCAAGGCATCGAGTAGGGGCTCCTGCCTAGGGCTTGTCGAGTGGGGATTGCTTAGCACGACTTGAGATCCTCGAGGCTCTTGAGCCTGGGTCCAACTGAAACCCTGTGAGCTTGCTCCCCTGACCTCGAAGCGCATTTTTGGGGTTTAGCTTGAGGCCGAACTTGCAGAGGTTTTCGAAGGTTTCATGGAGATCCTCAAGGTGTGTCGAAGCCAGAGGGCTTTTCACAACGGCGTCATCAATGTACACCTCCACATTTCAACCCAGCTGGTTCTTTAGCACCAGGCATACAAGGCGCTGGAAGGTGGCCCCTGCGTTCTTCAACCCGAAGGGCATGCGTAGGAAGCAGTAAGTGCCCACTGGGGTCATGAAGCTTGTTTTCTCTTCATCCTCTATGGCCATGCGGACTTGGTGATAGCCTGAGTAAGCGTCCAAAAAACTCATTAACTCACACTCGGAGGTGGAGTCGACCAGTTGATCAATGCGAGGGAGTGGGTAGTCGTCCTTTGGGCATGCCTTGTTGAGGTCGGTGAAGTCGACGCATATATGCCACTTACCATTAGACTTCTTGACCAAAACGGGATTGGCAAGACATTTTGGGTGCCAGATTTCTCGGATGAGGCCAACACTTAAGAGCTTCTCAATTTCCTCCTTGATGGCCTGGCATCGCTCGAGAGAGAGCTTACGAAGCTTTTGCCACACCAGTGAACGCCCGGGCCTCACCGCAAGGTGATGCTGCATCACCTCATGTGGGACTCCCTTTATGTCCGATGGGGCCCAAGCGAAGACATCTGCATTGGTTCTTAGGAACTTGCGGAGTTCCTCTTCCACCTCCTTTGCGAGCCCGGTCCCGACTCGGATGAAACGTTCGTCACCTGAGCCGAAGAGCCGTATCTCCTTTAGCTCTCCTTCAGGGCGAGGCTTCAGGAGGTACCTTTCCAGCAAGGACTTGTCCCTAGCGATCCCCGTTGGGGGTGGGAGCGGAGCAACTCCTTCTAGGCCCCCCACTTTAAGTATGTGGACTTCGAGGGAGCCCGTGGCCGCCCTGTGATAGAGGCGACGCGCCAGGTCTTGATCGCCCCCTACGGACATGACCCCATGCGGCCCTGGTATCTTGAGGCACAAATAGTTTTGGTGGATGGCTGCATTGAAGCGGTTAAGAGTCACTCTCCCCATGATGGCGTTGAACGGTGAATCGATGTCAATAACGTCAAATCTAACTGCTTCAGTGTGATGGTTTTCCTGTGAGCCGAAGGTCATGAGGAGCTCAGTCCTCCCCAAAGGTTGGATAGACCTTCCTGGGACGAAGCCTGTACAAGGGCGGTCGGACGAGAGCAAGATGCCCAGATGATAGCCCCCCCGCGAGTCCCATAGCTCCTTGAGCGCGCGAAGGTAAAGTATGTCCGCGGAGCTTCCCCCATCGATGAGTATACGAGATACATCATAGTTGGATATGGTGGCGGTCACCAAGAGGGCGCCGTCATGTGGGAATCTTAAGCCCTTTGAGTCTTCCTAAGTGAAGCTTAGTGGAATGTTCGCTCACTTCGGGGGAATACTTCGAAAGTTCACACCCACCACATTGACTTCACGCACGTATTCCTTTCTTTGACGCTTGGACTCATGCCCATAGGCTGAGCCCCCCATTATGACATTAACTTGCCTTTGGGGTACTTGGAAAGGGAGCTCCTGCTCGGCATCACGCGGGGGTTCCACTGGAGGAGGGCCACCGGGGGGAAGCGCTAGTGCGGGGTGGATTGCTTGGAGAGGCATAGCTTCTGCGGCCGCGGGACGGGGCGGCGATCCCCGACGAGGTTCCGGACCACGTTGGAGGAACCTGGCTACTTTAGCGGCGTACTGACGACACTCGTTTGTGTCGTGCCCGCCCATCTTGTGATAGGCACACCAATGACCATCTCCTTGATCTCGGTTGCCTCTCCTCACTAGGACCTTCATCGCGGGCATGAGGGGCCTTTGGCTAGGAGCCCTTTTTAGGTCCTTTTGAGGTATCGCCCCCTTGGGGTGGGGCATCGGCCACGACCAGGACCTTGGAGTCACGTCCTCCATTGGGGCGGTCCCTCTGATTTTTGTTCTTTTTACCAGATGATCCTTTTGGCCTTTTCTCAGGGGAGTCTCCTCCAGTCGACGGGAGGAGCCCCCTTTTGGCCAAATCATCCTCCTCTCCCCTGGCATATTTTTAAACGATCTCGAAGAGTTGTCGAGTCATTTTTGGGGGATCCCTTCCTAGTGCCCGGTTAAGCTAGCCGGGGAGGAGCCCTTCCTTGCATGCATTAATGACCGTGGAGTTTAGGGCGTCTGCCACTTGGCTCCGTACCAGGGAGAAGCGCTTGAGGAAGTCTCGTGTAGATTCATCTTTCTGTTGCTTGACCGTGAAAAGTTGATTTGGAAGCATTGGGCGCTTATAACTCCCCTGGAAGTTTGCGCTGAACTCTTCACGAATCGAGTCCAAGAGTGGATAGACCTTCTCTTCTGATTGAAAAACCACGACCGAAAGCGGGCCCTCGTGAGGAAGAGCGGAGGCGCTACACATCTCGCCTCCCCCCCCGCTTTCGGATAGCGAAGGTGTAGACTTCCATGAATAGAATCCCCATCATACGGCGCGATGTTCGGTTGGTGAAACTTGGGCCTAAACGGGGTCTCCGAGATTCCTCGAGCAAGAGGGTTTTCGGTCCTAGGATTACCTTTGTCCTCCTGCCAGTGAGGAGAAGGCAACCACACGCGGCGACGACGACGGTAAGAGACTTCGGAACTTGAAGAGCTGGAGGTTCGGGAGCGGTGGCGCCGATGCCTGCACTCAGGAGAGCCAGAGGTCCTCTGCCGATGCAGAGTTTGAAGAGTCCGAGAGACCTCGGACTCGGCCTCCCTCCCCCCAGGGTGATGGTACTCACAATGACTTGGAGGGGAAAAAGCTCGCCCTGAGTGGATAGAGCGATGGCTCCTTCCCTCCACTTGGCTCCGCTGGACTGAATGATGATCTCTGGAGCCTCGTAAGTGCTCAGGGCGGTCGCAGTCTGGTTCCTTCGCTCCACAGGAGGTGCCATTGGGGGAACAGGCGCCTTTGGTCTCGGAGGTTCCCCCTCTGCCCTGGGCCATGCCGTGCCAAGAGGGAGAGGGTTGGTGCTGGCAGGCGGGAGGTGACTCACCAGTTCTGGGTGTAGGCGCATTTGACCAGGAGGAGGAGCTTGTGGCGGGGGGCCTGGAGCTCTCGCTTGTAGAGGTGGGACGTCGATCCCCGAGCTTGGTGGACTCAATGGCCAGAACAGTGCCCCGTCCGAGACCACAGTATGGGCCAACGACGGGGGAAGGCAGGGATTCCCCCTCCGTAGGCGAGGGCGGGCCCCTCATGGACCCTCGGGTCGGTGGCGATTTGGACCGAGGGTGGTGGTGGGAGCGGCGAAAGGTGCAGAGGGATGCTAGGAGGACGATAGGAGGCCTTCAAGTAATCCACCGCTTGCTTCGTGGTCGCCTCCACCATAGCCTTCCACCGGGACAAGTCCCACGCCTCAGGAGGGATTGTGGGCTCCGAGGCTGTCAACCCCACGGCGATGATGGCATCTTGGGGCCGTTGTTCTTGACCCGCAGTTGCCAACGAGAGGGAGAGAGTGGAGCTCTCAGGTTCTAGTGCTTGGAGGACGTTACCTACTCCATGGTGGATGGCTCAGATCTCGGAGGGAGGTGCACGCTTGGAGGCCCGCCGAGGAGGGCCATCGACTTGCTCCTTACGCTTTGGGGATTGAGGAGGCTTGGGATGCTTCTTGGTAGGAGCCATAGCCTTTGATGTCAACTAGGGCTCCCCACGGACGGCGCCAAATGTCGTATGTGTGAAAACAAGACACGAGAGAGAGAGGGGACGTTGGCCGTCTTACGGGCCGCCGTGTAGCGATCCCCATTTTTACATAAATGCAAAAATAGAAATCTCATGTGCATACAGTGCCAGTCCCATGATCAGTAGCTAGCACACACATTTATAACAATTGATATCACATCCATACTCTTTATTGCAAATAATAAAGGTAATTTACATAATAAGATTATACAATTAAGAGAAATGCAGCGGAAAGAATCTCGAGTCTTGTAGTGTACCCATACAATCCCTCAGGCAACTGACAAGGCATAATCCCTAGAAAAACTCGTTGACATCCCCGAATCCTGCGTCAAATAAGTTTCGCCGAACTATTCTGATTCTTCACATAAAAACTACGAATAAGCAAGGGTGAGTACTTTCGTACTAAGCAAGACTTTTGCAAATCCTATTATATATGCATGCCATTCAAAGGAAAGGCTTTCAGGGTTAATTTTGCATAAAGCTAATTTGCAAAAGAATTTACTGAAGTGTAGAACATAAACAGAATTTAAGTAAAAGCAGTTTAATACGTAAGTATGAAACAGTAAATTTCACAATTTCACGAACCTCAGTTCCTTTGATCATCTCCATGAATCAAATGTTGATATCACAAGTCAATCCAAAATAATTCCTTTCCAACATGGATATCCAATCCAAATCATGATGCTCGACAGCACATATCAAAATCCACATTTTGTAAAATAAAACAGCTAACTAATGCAGGTGCACCAAGTGTCCCATGATCACGGGAACGGCTTTTCGAAAAGATTTACACTCTGCAGAGGTGTATAACTTTACCCACAAGAAATGATCAACCCCTTTTGCTAG
The DNA here is from genome assembly GCA_036346375.1 of Guadua angustifolia. Lineage (NCBI taxonomy): Eukaryota > Viridiplantae > Streptophyta > Magnoliopsida > Poales > Poaceae > Guadua > Guadua angustifolia. Next base: position 26,433 of record JAYEVE010000555.1, on the reverse strand, counting down.
GCCATTCGACACATGCCTCCAATAGGTATGTGCCGGCGAGGTGATCATAACATAACTGTTCAATTACTTAACCCTAACTTTGCACCAGCACGGGACGAAAACCCATACCCTGGAAGAAGAACTCAGTGCATAGAAATGATGGAACTTCCCCAGAAGTATGGTGTACACCGTTGTATCAGCAAACGTGATTCCCAACACCTCGGTGTGGGCGCCCCTCCAAGCAATCCATTAAGAAACAACTTGTACTACTCCAGCCTACCAATGTGCAAAGCTAGTTTTAAGCAATTTAATTAGTTAAGGCTGCCCCATCCCAGCACTTGTGGTTGTACGGAAATACTTGGATATAACGTACAATTAGTTCAGTCCTTAATTCGACATGGGCAATAATCTCCCCCTAATCTACGTGCAAGCCCTTCTGCACACCTGGCTATTGCCAATAATTGCCCGCACCAATATTATAATTTTATTTTCATTTTTAATCAAAATAACCAAAAAATCACCATCATGTCTCAACATCTCTAAGAATCATCATCATGTCTCAGCATATTCAAGTATCATTTGATCAATGTCTCAATTTGATGTATACCAAGTCTAAAGTATGGCTAAGCAAAATTATTAAACATCGTGTATACCCAAATTGACATCATATATTGTCTAACCATAATTCTAAGGTATCAAGGTCCACAAATTCATACTTGTCAAGGGAGTTTCAGGAATCAACAAGTATAACTACCATTTCCCACAATATAGCATAGTTTAATGAATATACGCGTGCAATAAAAACATTTAATGAAAACATTTATAAAACTGGGATCAACATGGTCAAAAGGGTGCTTGCCTTGCTTAATCACCGCTTATGACGAAGTTGAGGTTGCGACTGATGAAGGTGACGATGCTATCGGAAACATCGAGTTCTACACGTCGATCGACGAAAATATAGCAAATAATAAACTTCAATAAGGACAAAAAGAAAATAGATAGAAAGTCAAATAAAGACAATCTACAGAAAGCAGGCATGGCTATGGGTTGGATTAGATGACTGCAATCTCTCGTGTTTTAACTGATTAAACCTTTACATTGATATTAGTGTTTAATTTTGATCGGAGAACAATTTACTTTTATGTATTGTCTATTTTTACTTTACGAATTCAAGAAGCTGAATTTATGTATTCTTGTATTTATAATATCGAATTCAAGATGCAAAAATTGTTTAAGATTAAATAGATATGATCATTTCAGGCTTAAGGTGAATTCTTACCTTTAATTAGGATTCAGATTCAAAGCAACATTTAATTAGTATTCTAGTTATAAGAAGCTAACCTATTGATTTAGGCTACTAGCCTTCTTTACATGATATTTAAGAAGGTTCTGGTGATACAAATAACTTAACTACAAATTCCTTTACTATTATCGAGTTCGTTTATTCAGTTTATCAAGTTCAGAATCATAATACTTTAGGTTATTCTGCTAACAAGATTCATATGCAAAGTATAATGAAATGGGGCTATTTCTTCGTATTATGGTAGTACATACTTTGGAGAGCGTTACTAAGCTAATTTCATACATTTTAGGGTTTGGACAAGTTGTTTTACGGGTTGTCGAAAAGACTTAAATGATCACGGGTTTGACGTTATCGGGAGTCGACTTTTATTTTAAGTTTGCGACTACGCTTTACAAGACAATTGAACCATATTTTAGACATTAGCTGGGAATGGCTCTAAGAATGTTTCAAAGCTTGTTTCACAACATTTTACTTATATCCGAGTTGTTATTCATATGAATGATTACTAAGGCTTAACATGAACTTAGTTTAAATTTACACAAATATATGTTATTTTTGCATATCAGGGACTTTATGGTCTTACTAATATTTATGAATTCATTTTACTATTATTTGACCTTATGTTGTACTCAAGTTATAACTATTTCAACTTCTTATGCATTTGAAAGACAATATAATTCCAAATCTAATTCAATCTAGGTTCAATTCTAAATGTTTTCACATTTCGAGTTCATTACTAGTTTTTGGAGCTTACGTAATCTGGTTTTACAAGATTTTCATTCTATTTATAAAAGATATTCATATTTGAATATTCAACACATTGGAAACAATTTAATTTAGAAAATGACCCAATTAAGTTAGAATCTAAATATTTTTATATATTTAAGTTCTTGAAGATTTAATGTTTCCATTAAAATTGGTTATATTCAAATTTGAACTTGTTTACATAAACATTGTTTATAGCATACTTGATTTGCTTCTTTTAGTTTAATTTTATAATTCAAACAGAGTTTGTTATTTTAATATTTTTGAATATTCGAAGCCTCATGTGTTTAGATGAACATATAAATTTATGTCATGATTTATAGAATAACAATTTGTATATTTATAATGGTGTCATATTAAGGTTGATTTGAACTTTTAAATTCAAATAACATTGACTGAGTTTGAAGATTAAATATTTTTGCACAAATGAGTTTCTCATGGGTTCAGGAGCATACATAAATTATTTTATTATTTTAGGATTCATGATGCACAATTTTTATTAAGAGACTATATTAGAGTTTATTCCAATTTCTATTTCAAATAAATCAAACCAAGCATGAGAATTAAATATTTCTACATATTATAAATCTACATGAATTTAGATGAATTTATAAATTTATTTCATTTCATTTTGACTATTAGTTCAAAAGTTATAAGCAATTGAATATATTCGGGTTTGAAAATACTGGAAAAATAGAGAATTGCCAAATAAGGAAAGTACGCTTTCTCACCGAGATTACGCCTTCCGTTTTTGGCTGGCTTGGGCTGAGGAGCTGGCAATTGGGCCCGGAGTGGCAGTGAGACGGGCGAGGGACTGAGGCTGATAGCAGGGGCCATGAGGTCAGCGACTTGGCGCAGCGTGAGGCACTGACGGCTGGACCCCAGGCAGTAGAGAGAAGCTGAGTGCCATGCGACTGACATGTGGGGCCTACGAGGCAGAGGCACAGCTTGGCTTGGAGGCTGACCGATTGGTCCCGCCTAGCATAGAGCCGAGCAGGTGGTCAGAATCGAGCTCGCAGAGGCGAGCACGGCCGAACGGGCGAAATCAAGTTCCACTACCAAGCACCAGGCATCTTTACACACGAGGTGGTCTCAAATTGCTACCGGAGATAGCCGAAAGGGGTGTGCCACCGGAGAGGGGCGGCGATGCCATGGCCGGCAAGCGAAGCTTGAGAATCATTGCTTCCTTTGCTTCATTTTCACCGGGTAAAGCATCAGTGAGCTCTAAGGACTCCGTTTTTGCACTTAATTAGAAGGAACAGTATGCGGGAGAGGGGTCTCACCGTGCGCCATGAGCGGTGGAAGAAGGAGCTCAGGGCGACGGTTCTTTGGGGAAGATGAGCACAAATTAGCGCCGGGGATGGACTCTAGGGATCGTGAGGGTGCTACTGGTCGACTGGTTTGGGTTAATTTGATGTGTGGAGGTGCGCGGGTGGATTCTCTTCTATTTGGGTTTCACGACTTGGAGAAGAAACTACCGGCTTTATGAAGAGAAGTGGCCTGTAAGTAGTAGGAGGGTTGTGATGGTTACTGGAAGATAGTCGAACTGGATTTTATAGCCGAGCTGAGGCGGTTTGGTTTCTGGTGCGCAGCGGAGGAGAAACAGAGAGGTGGTGCTGAGATTATCTTCTGCTAAATTATCGCCGTGGCAGCAATTGGCAGGAGAGGTACTGCAAGTTGGCGTGGCGCACTGCCCAAATCGTGCCGACCTTGTGCCGTGGCGGCATTTGGGTGGTCTGAGGCTTTGCCGTGGCAGCGATTCGGCAGGGAGGAATGAACAGCCGAAGTTTCATGGGGATTCAAAGCACTACAGGGCGAGCGGTACCGAGGCAACAAATAAGGGCGAGGTAAGTCAGGGGTGATGCATCGGCGGTGAATTGCGCGGAAGGCGATAAGAGAGGAAGGCGGTCTTGGCTCGCCAGGCCGGCTTGGCTTTGCCGTGAGAGAGTAGAGGGCACCGAGGGAAGAAGAAAGGAAAATCGCCGCATAACGGATGAATGACAAGTGGCAAGCCTACGGTCGATTTAAACAAAGACAAAAGGAAAAATCGAGGTTGGCTTGGTCTCATCGCTTAAAGTTACCAAACCAACTCAAGAATTTACAAGACTTTTTACAGAGGTTTCCCAGTGTTAAGATAAGGGCTCAGAAACTTTTCAGATAAAAAATCTTTGTAATTATTTTATTAAAATTCGACAATGAACAATGCATAGAAATTCCAATTCTATTTTTGATTTATTAAAGTGTCCCAATGAATCTATTTATTTTTAAATTTTGTTTTTAAAATTAATTTGAGTTAATAATTCTTCTATAAAATTTTCAGAATTTTATATATGATATTTAAATTTTAAATATTCTGAAATTGCTAATTTCAGCTTTTACTAGCTTCGGTTTTTGAATTATTTGGAGACTTATCCAACCTGGTAAATTCTTGATATTTTTACCATAGGTAAATTATGTATCAAGGGTGCTTTGGTAATTTCTCAACTCGATATAACCTTTTAATATTTTTCATTAATTCGGATGATACATCGCTTTCTAGTCAAAGTTTGTCTTTTCCATTATTACTAATATTTTTATCATGCAAGAAAAGGAAAGTTACTGTAAAAATTTTACGAGGGTTAAAATTTTAATATAAATTTTTCAAGATTTTACCTTTAACTTTTATCTTTTACCATTATCCATTCCAATGCATTTAGCTTTTCTTTAAAAGTAAAAGCTCAAGAAAATGCAAGAGGATTCAGAAAAATAGAAATTCAAACCAAGTTCATATTTCAAACTCATTTTGATATTTCATTTGTTTTGATTGTAATGATTTTAAGTTTTGAATTCCTTCTTTTCATTAAGATCATAATGGAAGAAATGAGGAAAGGATATTGTTTAAAATCAAAATCTTGTTTTCAATTACAATTTTAATTCATTCTTTTTTCAAATATGAAATCTTCATATTTATTTATTTTTAAATTTACAGGGCTGTTACACACCGTCCAATGGAGACAAAGCGAACACAAGAGTTTATATGTGTTCTGGCACTTAAGGGAGTGCCCTACTCTGCTTGGTGTGTCCTCAGAGGAGCCGAGGCTCCTAGCTCTGCTCCAATGACACACCAAGAGTTCGAAGTTTTGCATTCAATATAAGTCCAGGTTACATGTAGGGGTTACAACGGGGTTTTATAGGCACCCAGCCTAATGCACAAAATACCATCCTACCCCTACCACCATGGCTTAATGCGAGGGCATTGTCGGGACCCGAATGTGCAAATCCGACCTCCGGTATTCTCGCACTAGTCCAGATCACGCTTAGTGCACACAGCCTCAACGAGATGAATATCACAATCATACACAAAGGAATAATAAAAGTAACACAATTATAGAATATAAACTATTGAACGACCTTAAGGTCAACCTTACACATGTGAGGCCTTGACGGCTTCAACTCCAAATAAGTAAACAAAGAATGAACGAAGAACGCTTGTGAATCCTTCAATATACCACGGCATCCGACAGGTTCGACTCCTAGATAATCGCCTTCTTGCGTAACTTCTCCTTCTTCAAGACAAAGACTTCTCCTCAACCGGTGATGTTTTGTTAAAGCAAGGGTGAGTACACAACCGTACTCAACAAGTCATGCATGTAATGCGCTTCTATTACTACATGCATGGCTTATTCCAAGGAATGGTCAATGGTTCTTTTGCAATAAAGCAAAGATTCACAATTAATCATAAATAGATAGAAAAGCAAGAAACAAGTAATACTAATAATAAATTTCGCAATCATTCTCAAGTGAAGCATTTTCATCCTTAACCAAGTTCCATATCACATTATCCACATTCCCAACCTCACTTTATCAAAATCTAACCCTTGATCAGAATCCCCGAGCAATGCTCAATACCGTGAGCACGGCTATTCAATAGTTTTTACACTCGCAGAGGTTATACACTTTACCCACAAGATATAATCAACTCACCACGTCACCGTGAATCGCCATACAAGAGTATGCGAATGAGCGATCATAACAAAGCCTTTCCAAAGTTTCATCTAAACTCAAGATCGCCTCGCTAAGGTTTCAACACCGAGGGACTGGTTACCACACCTGTGGCCCCTCTTGCGCCATGTGAGTTCTCATTCCGCTTCTCCGGCCTCACACCACCACGACAAGACCAAAGAATAGATTTCACAGTTTACTCACTAGGTCCGTCCCATTCCTAACTTGTGGTTGTATGAAAGACTCAGTCAAAGGCTCGCAAGGTTAAGTCCTTAGTTGACCGAGGCAAGACTAATCAAAAGTTCATCACACCAACATGTCATAATACCAAATGCGACCGCCAATTGCCACTCTTGGCCCAATCGAAACAATCTTGCCACTTGCCTCAGCCTAAATCACTTTCCCACCCCAGCCCTTTACCTTGCACCACGTATATCATCAACTCAATAACACATGTCACATTCTCGTAAACACGCTCCATATCTCATTAAGTCAATATTAACTTTAATTTTTCCAAAATCATGACAAATCTACGTAAGGTGGCTAAGCACACTACATACGGCCTAATTAACCCATGTTGGCAAATTATTAATGTCCAACTATTAACCCACAATCTAGGGTGACAAATGAATCATGGCATACAAATAATAGAGACAAGGTGGCAATAACAAGTAGGTTGATTATCTAATCCCAGATTAATTGAAATCGCTTTATTTCAAACTAGCATGCAATAATTTCAAATGAAATAATTTTAAAACATGGGATCAATATGGTCAAAGCACAACTTGCCTTAAGAAAGCCCTTATTCTTCTCTGGACCTTGGTCTTGGGTCGATGAATCTTCTCCGGACAAGGTCAGACAGCTTTAACGCTCTACGCTAAACGAAAGAGAATGCCAAATAAACACAAAAACAAAGAGCAGACAAATTCTAAAAAAAATCAAATAAAATTCACCATTAGATAGATCTCAATTTTACAAATTTTTAGAAATTTGAATCACCTCAATCGGAGTTCGTATGAGGGAGAACGAGCCCTTGAAAATTCAAATATCCCGAAAATCAGAAAAATTGGAAAATCAACAATATCCCGAATTATTTTTGTAAACGAAATTACGATTATTGCGCCAAGACTTGAATCGACCAATGCGGTTTACACCTGCCTTGGTCCATAGGCTAGGTCCACCATGGCTTCCACCCATCGACGCAGGGGCCCACGACGACCGCCGCCAGCCCAACTCCCTGCCGATGGCTCGGCGATGACGCAGCCCACGCAACGCCAGTCAGCGCCACGCAAGCGACACCTCGCCCTAATGCACACGTGTCCGACACGGGCAATCATCCGATCGAACCACCTCGCCACGGTGGCGCAGCGCCCTAGGGTCATCGCCGGCGATTTAAGAGCGGTACCTTCGCACTCGCCTTGGCAAGGTGAGATCGGTGACGCGGTCGATTTCCAATCGAGAATCGGCGGTGGTGACGATGGTCAAACGACGGCGATTCGCCTCCTCGACGCGGCAGCCCTCCGACGATCTTCCGCCAATCCAAGAAGCGCACAAGATGCCCTCACGACGGCGATCACGACGCCGACCAAATTTCGGCCCATTGTTGCAAGAACGGCGGTGAATCGACGATTTCTTTCGGCGGCCTAGCCGATGAACACCTTAGATTACGGCGAAATCCCAATGTAATAGGCCTAGCTACTCTAGGGTTTTGCTTGCTCGCATCCACCAAACCTAAGCGCCCTATTTATAGCCTACGATGTCCCGCGTGAGCACGAATCGGCGAAGAATCCATGGCGGCTACGGGCCTCTGCTCCGAAGCCAAGTCGGAGATGATGACCACTTTCCCGACGCGTGGCACAGCAGACGGCACAGATTCATCGCGGCGTGGGGAAATCCTGGCTCGTGAGCGTCATCCAATGGCTGAGAAGTGCTGAAGTCCTAGGGCACACGATCCATTCCTAGGCGTCCGATCTCAATCCGACGGCTAACGAAAATCCTTCTACAAGGTGGGCTTTACCGACAAAGACATGGTTAGGGCAGCGACAAGAATTGAATAGGCCCATTATCGTTTTTTATTTATGAAAGTTTTTCTTTTAAAATAATCCTAGAAAATAATCCGGTTTATTTTAGGCACTAAAATATCAGAAAAATCCAAGAAAATTCTCATAAATACTTTGTGACATTCTTGACTCAAATAAAATATTTTTGATAAAACTTTATTTTAGGATTATCCATTTATAATTAGTTTTAGCAAAAGGCTTAATATACTTAATTTAAAATAATTCCAATAAATCTCGTAAAATGAAAATAAACCCGTAAAATTCACAAATCACTCAATTAGCAAGAAACCCCAATTAACTAAATAGAATTTCAAAATTGGGATGTTACAAACCTCCCCTTAACGGAATCTCTAATTCCTAGATTTAGGGTTGACTCGATAATAGTTTTGGGTATTCTCGCATTCAGATCCTTTTCACATGCTCATGTTACTTCCTCTCTAATAATTGCTCCAATCGAACTCTCCAAAGGCTAAACAGACTCGCTTTCTTGTTCTATGCTCCATCACATCCAAAATTTTGTTCACCGCTTTTGTAAGTCAATCCTCTTGCAACTCTATTGCTTCTAACGATGTCTGCTCACGGCACTCCTGAGGCACTACTTGGGCTGCGATACCTAAAATATGTCATGGACTCGATAATGACTAGGTGACTCCAATTGATATACAACCTCTCCTTGGTGACTCCAGATCTTAATCGCCCAACATACCTAGGTGGTAAGTTTTCCTTGACTTGAAACCTTTTCATACCTTTCGTGGGAGTGACTTTGAGCTACACAAAATCATTAGGCTCAAACTCAAATGACAACGATTATCGACATAACTCTTCTGCCTTGACTGGGCTGTCTCTAGTCTTTCGCAGATCATGGCAACTTGCTCTTCAACCTCTCTAAGCAAGTCCGGCCCAAATACCGAACGCCTCCCCTCGCTCCAATTCAACGGGTACGACAGCACGACCATATAAAGCTTCAAATGGCGACATTTGCAAGCTAGCTCGATAACTATTATTATAATCAAATCTGCATATAGCAAGCTTTTATCACAAAACATGGCGAAGCTAACGCACAACCTTTAAACATACCTTCTAGAATCCGATTAACTCTTTCTTTTTGACTATCGGTATGCGCGATAATTCAGTATTGAAATTCAAGCGAGTTATCATTGCTTCATGCAATTTATCCTAAAATCTTGAGGTAAACTGGGTCCCGCGATCCGATACGATTTTCTTAGGCACACCATGTAAGCATACAATTCTTGCCATGTATAGTTTCGCCAATTGATCCCCTGAATAAGTTGTCTTCACTAGAATGAAGTGAGCAACTTTGGTCAACCGATCAATGATGACCCATATGGAATCATAACCTCTTTGAGTCCTGGACAATCCGGTGATATAATCCATACCAATCTCCTCCCATTTCCATTCAGGAATCTTTAATGGCTGCAACAAACTTTTAGATCTCTATTGCATTACCATTATTCTCTAACACTCATCACATCGGGTATCATATCCAATAGCTTCGCGCTTCTCCTTAGGCTATCAAAACTTTTTCCTTTAGACCGTAATATATTCTGGCACTTTCTGGATGAATCGATTACTTAGAACCATGGGCTTCCTTAAGTATCATCTACTTAAGATCTTCCTATCCGGCACACTGGTTCGACCTTAACTCCTTATGATATCCTAATCACTTTTTGTTTCTTGGTTAAGTCTTCTTCTTTCCTTGATGTGATGTATATTTCATTACCCTTCGAACTTTCTGTGACCTGATCCTCTAATGTTGGTTTTACTTCCAACGCAATTATGAAACCTTGTGGAATGACCTTTAGTTTCAACCTCTTAAGTCCTTTGCACAACTCCGGTTAACCGCTCATTATCAACATTTTTGCACTGCAGCCTCATATCTCAAACGTCGACTACCACATTGATCTTAATAGAATGCCTATGGATTCTGATACTAGAATCTTTGATTATTTCCAGCCATTTTCTTCATTCCATAATAAAGTCTCGATCGAGTAATTATATGATTTATATTCTTATGATTCATATTTATTTTCCGATGAGATAATGACTTCATATTTCTAAGTCACGTCTTTGTGATAGCTAACTCCAAGTCATGCGTAGGGTACTTCTCTTCATGCCGCCTCAATTGCATCGCTGCATAGGCATCAACCTTGCCATTTTGTGTCGACCCACATCTCGATTATGTCTAGAAGCAACACCAAAAATAGCTCCAACAATTTGGTAATACTAACGCAGTGTTGATGTTACCCGCTTCTTCAACTTCCAAACTCTTTTCGCACTCAAGGCCCATGCAACCTTTTCCTTCCTCCATCGCATAAGAGGTCTAGCGGTTGTCGAAAAAAAAACCTCCTATGAACCAAAGAAGAATATCCCGCCATCCCAAGAACTTCTACTCTAAATAACTAAATTTGGTTGCTTCCAATGTAACCCACTCCTACCGTGCTTGATTTGACATCAACTCCTCTAGCGCTCTTTATATGACCAAGGAATTGACCTTTTTCTTCCAGGGTCATACTTGTTGAACTTAGCGCATTTAATCATTGTTCTCGCAAAAACTCATTTCTAGGTCTTGCACGCTTTTCTCTGCCTTAGGGTATACTATAATGTCATCTATATGGCAACCATGAATTTATCTAAGTAATCCATAAACACCTTAATCATCATATTCTTGGAGTATGCGCATCGATTAATCCAGAGATTTAGCTAAAACTCATATCGCTCATATCGCAGAAGAACGCAATCTAGAAACATCTTTCACATGACTCCTCAATTGATGATGGTCGAGCGAAATTTTATTCTAGAGAAATTCTAACTCTTTTCTTAATTGTCAAAACACGCTTGTCGATCCCGACATTGAATACTTATTTTTGATCTTTTATTTAAGGTACGATTCAGTGCATTCTCCCAATCTTCCATTTTCCTTCTTTGATAAACAAGAACTCCCATGGTGACGCACTAAGTCTTCTTAAAACTCTTCCTAGTAACTTTTTGTTATGCTTTTTTATTTCCCACTAATTCCTTGGTAGGCATTGACATGGTCTTTTCTCTATTGGGCTATACCACACACTAATTCGCTCACAAACTTGATCTTTCGATATAACGGCATACCAGGCAATTTCTTGGAAATTATATCAAAGTATTTTCTGACATTTGGTGCATCTTCTATTTGGCAAATTCCACACCATTATCCATCAGTTGGCTAACACGAACTATCATCACTTGAATTTTCCCTTCTTCTTCTTTTCAGGGTTTTAAATTGATATACTCTTCACCAAAATAACCTTATATTTGAGTATCTAACTAATTTCATGAATAACCTAAATATCCAACATAATATGATTTGCTTGGAACTCTACTCTCTCAATGGGCATTGAACTCTCAACATCCTGGTCAAATTTAGCACTACCAAGCACTTACTGATGATGACAGATCCTCTGGTTAACAAGCTCAGGCTGGGTCCCACTAAACTAGCCACTATTTCACATGCATTATTTACAGATAAACCCTTAACACCAGATTACTCTTAGATTGACATCTAACTCATCATCATCATTTTTCATTCATTTTTTTTATATTGCTCTTCATTCCAATACTCCGTATACCAATGTATTAATCATTCCTGCTTCATTTCTTTTGACAAGGAACCTTTACATGAACTTCATCACTAATCTCTTTACTTTACAAATAGGGTTACGGTATTGCACTAAGTAAGCTCATGACTCCCGATTTTTTTTAGATTTAGCATTGTCGCTAGGGCTTTGATTAGGGATAGAGTTGGAATTAACTTTGAACTAACGCGATGGCTTCCTTTGTGGGCATTTACTGACAAAATGCTCGGGCTTAATGGTAGATATAGCAGGGTCTATGGTGATCTTTCTTTCTTGAGCATTTATTGATTAGAACAGTATCTTTTACCTAGACACATTTTCTTCAATTGGTTCTCTAGGCAAATTTCTCTCGCAATTTCACCGCTCACTCTTGGCGTTATGTATTGGACTGAGGTAACTTCCGGTATATCCATGGCTATAGGAATTACTTGTTCTCTCAGTGGACTTTGACTAGCATAATGGCCTTTTCTGTAACAGTTATAACACTTAATGCTGCTTTTCTTGCGATTCATTACTTCCTGATCCACAACACCTCCCCTAGTAAAACGATCTTCTTTACCATACAAGGGACCTATTATGGGTGATAGCCTCTTACTGGTTTCCTAATTAGGGTTGACATGTTTAGGAGGGTGCATTTTTAATTCTCCAAGCGATTTATCTTGGGCACTAACTCTCCTCTCTTATTGAGGATTCTTGAGCAACTAAAGTCCGTAGATTCTTCCGCTGACGCCGGATCAAGGCAAGAATTAACGGATCCAAGGGACACCGAGGTGGGCAATGGTCTTGTCCTTCACAAAGGTAACATGTGATGTCGCTCATAGGATATTTTCCAATTGGATGACTTTCTTTGCAACTCGAGCAATTGATCGCATGCTTGTCGTGGTATGTCCTTTTTCTCCACAAATAATGCACGATAATTTTCTAAATGGTTTGGTTGACAAGATTTCCTAGAACAATGTCTAGATTTCTAACAAGGTGCAGAGGTAGCGTTTCTCTCCATAGTCTTGAGCCAATGCTCGGCTTCTAAAGGTGAGACATTTCTTTAAAACGTTGGTGGACGAGTCTTTATGAATTCTAATAACCTTGAGTTAGTACAGGGATCACTAATAACAGTTCGAGATGCTTTTACTGACATTAGGTTGATTTTCACTTCCACTGGCTCCATTGCTATCACTGATCTGAACCATCCACTTGATTACCTCAAAGGGGGTTAGGAAAGAGGGAAATAGCATAGGTAAGAAGCAAGAATCCTAACACAGGGGAGATAGGTTTAACCCAATGACTTAAGCAATCAATATTAATAACTTGGTATGGTTGCTTATATAAGCCTAAAAGCTTTGCGACACATACCGCACATTCAAGCAATCAAGAAGAACCAATTCAACCTAAACACAAAAACTACCGTCTACATGGGCGACACTCCTATCTTAGGAAACGCGACTCCCACACATGAGTCTCAACTGACTACTTGAAGCACTTGAGTCTTCTAGCTCTTGATGCGTTTCATTGATCCGTTCTTCCACGAGCTTGATGATTCATTCTCACATGATCATTATGGTAATTCATTGTCATGATCATTATGGTAGTAGTGCACTTGATGCCATCTCCTAAAGTGTGGTATATCGCTTTTCTACTCAAGATAACTTAGGTAAGATTTTAACTCAATTCAAAGAGAGGTAAGAGAAAGAAATTGCAGCAAGGGATAAGAAAGAATTCTTAGTAAGGATAGAAATAGAAGAATGAGATAAGTCAAGAACACATTATTCTTCTAGGTTGGGTCTTTTACTTTAGAAAATAATTTTGAAGTACCTATAGAGACGACCAACTATCTAGGGTTGAGACCTACAACAAGATGGCTCGATACCACCTCTGTCGGGACCCGAATGTGCAAATCCGACCTCTCTGTATATTCGCACTAGTCCAGATCACGCTTAGTGCACACAGCCTCAACGTAGATGAATATCACAATCATACACAAAGGAATAATAAAAGTAACACAATTATAGAATATAAACTATTGAACGACCTTAAGGTCAACCTTACACATGTGAGGCCTTGACGGCTTCAACTCCAAATAAGTAAACAAAGAATGAACGAAGAACGCTCGGTGAATCCCTTCAATATACCACGTGCATCCGACAGGTTCGACTCCTAGATAATCGCCTTCTTGCAGAACTTCTCCTTCTTCAAGACAAAGACTTCTCCTCAACTGGTGATGTTTTGTTAAAGCAAGGGTGAGTACACAACCGTACTCAACAAGTCATGCATGTAATGCGCTCTATTACTACATGCATGGCTTATTCCAAGGAATGGTGAATGGTTCTTTTGCAATAAAGCAAAGATTCACAATTAATCATAAATAGATAGAAAAGCAAGAAACAAGTAATACCAATAATAAATTTCGCAATCATTCTCAAGTGAAGCATTTCTCATCCTTAACCAAGTTCCATATCACATTATCCACATTCCCAACCTCAGTTTTATCAAAATCTAACCCTTGACCATAATCCCCGAGCAATGCTCAATACCGTGAGCACGGCTATTCGAATAGTTTTTACACTCTGCAGAGGTTATACACTTTACCCACAAGATATAATCAACTCACCACGTCAGCCGTGAATCGCCATACAAGAGTATGCGAATGAGCGATCATAACAAAGCCTTTCCAAAGTTTCATCTAAACTCAAGATCGCCTCGCTAAGGTTTCAACACCGGAGGGACTGGTTATCACACCTGTGGCCCCTCTTGCGCCATGTGAGTTCTCATTCCGCTTCTCCTGCCTCACACCACCACGACAAGATTCAAAGAATAGATTTCACAGTTTACTCAGCTAGGTCCGTCCCATTCTAACTTGTGGTTGTATGAAAGACTCAGTCAAAGGCTCGCAAGGTTAAGTCCTTAGTTGACCGAGGCAAGACTAATCAAAAGTTCATCACACCAACATGTCATAATACCAAATGCGATCGCCTAATTGCCACTCTTGGCCCAATCGAAACAATCTTGCCACTTGCCTCGGTCTAAATCACTTTCCCACCCCAGCCCTTTACCTTGCACCACGTGCTATCATCAACTCAATAACACATGTCACATTCTCGTAAACACGCTCCATATCTCATTAAGTCAATATTAACTTTAATTTTTCCAAAATCATGACAAATCTACGTGGCGGGCTAAGCACACTACATACGGCCTAATTAACCCATGTTGGCAAATTATTAATGTCCAACTATTAACCCACAATCTAGGGTGACAAATGAATCATGGCATACAAATAATAGAGACAAGGTGGCAATAACAAGTAGGTTGATTATCTAATCCTAGATTAATTGAAATCATTTATTTCAAACTAGCATGCAATAATTTCAAATGAAATAATTTTAAAACATGGGATCAATATGGTCAAAGCACAACTTGCCTTAAGAAAGCCCTTATTCTTCTCTGGACCTTGGTCTTGGGTCGATGAATCTTCTCCTGGATCGGCCGCATAGCTTTAACGTCTACGCGAAACGAAAGAGAATGCCAAATAAACACAAAAACAAAGAGCAGACAAATTCTAAAAAAAATCAAATAAAATTCACCATTAGATAGATCTCAATTTTACAAATTTTTAGAAATTTGAATCACCTCAATCGGAGTTCGTATGAGGGAGAACGAGCCCTTGAAAATTCAAATATCCCGAAAATCAGAAAAATTGGAAAATCAACAATATCCCGAATTATTTTTGTAAACGAAATTACGATTATTGCGCCAAGACTTGAATCGACCAATGCGGTTTACACACTGCCTTGGTCCATAGGCTAGGTCCACCATGGCTTCCACCCATCGACGCAGGGGCCCACGACGACCGCCGTGAGCAACTCGGCCGATGGTTCGGCGATGACGCAGCACCACGCATAACGCCAGTCGGCGCCACGCAGTTTACACCTCGCCCTAATGCACACGTGTCCGACACGTGGCAATCATCCGACCGAACCACCTCGCCACGGTGGCGCGGCGCCCTAGGGTCATCGCGGCATTTAAGAGCGGTACCTTCTTCGACTCGTCTTGGCAAGGTGAGATCGGTGACGCGGTCGATTTCCAATCGAGACCTCAAGCGGTGGTGACGATGGTCAAACGACGGCGATTTCGCCTCCTCGACGGCAGCCTCCGACGATCTTCCGCCAATCCAAGAAGCGCACAAGATGCCCTCACGACGGCGATCACGACGCGACCAACCTCGCTCCATTGTTGCAAGAACGGCGGTGAATCGACGATTTCTTTCGCAATAGCCGATGAACACCTTAGATTACAAATAAATCCCAATGTAATAGGCCTAGCTACTCTAGGGTTTTGCTTGCTCGCATCCACCGCAACCTAAGCGCCCTATTTATAGCCTACGATGTCCCGCGTGAGCATGAATCGGCGAAGAATCCATGGCGCTTACGGCCTCTACTCCGGCCAAGTCGGAGATGATGACCACTTTCCCGACGCAGGCACAGCAGAAGCAGACGCATGATTCATCGCGCGTGGGGAAATCTGGCTCGTGAGCGCCATCCAATGGCCGAGAAGTGTCAAGTCCTAGGGCACACGATCCATTCCTAAAGGCCCGATCTCAATCCGACGGCTAACGAAAATCCTTCTACAAGGTGGGCTTTACCGATAGCAGATGGTTGGGCGCGCAAGACAAGAATTGAATAGGCCCATTATCGTTTTTATTTATGAAAGTTTTTCTTTTAAAATAATCCTAGAAAATAATCCGGTTTATTTTAGGCACTAAAAATATCGTGAAAAATCCAAGAAAATTCTCATAAATACTTTGTGACATTCTTGACTCAAATAAAATATTTTTGATAAAACTTTATTTTAGGATTATCCATTTATAATTAGTTTTTAACAAAAGGCTTAATATACTTAATTTAAAATAATTCCAATAAATCTCGTAAAATGAAAATAAACCCGTAAAATTCACAAATCACTCAATTAGCAAAGAAACCCCAATTAACTAAATAGAATTTCAAAAATTGGGATGTTACAGGCATCTTGGTCATTCCCGGGCGAAGGCAGTGAGTTCCACGTCATCGTTCCGTAGGGCTTAGTCTTCAACTTCAGGGTCCCACGAGGACCTCACACGGGGTATGCCCTGGAGGTACACCCGCAAACTCCCACGGAGTAGGAGGGTGACTCCCGTAGATGCCCGCGGAGTAGGTCTCCCACAGACTCCCACGGGGTAAGAGGGTGGCTCCCGTAGACGCTCGTGGAGTAGGAGGGTGACCCCCGCAGACTCCCACGGAGTAAGAGGGTGACTCCCGTAGATGCCTGCGGAGTAGGAGGTCTCCCGCAGACTCCCGCGGGGTAGGAGGGTGACTCCCGTAGATGCCCGCGGAGTAGGAGGATGACCCCCGCAGACTCCCGCGGAGTAGGAGGGTGACTCCCGTAGATGCCCGCGGAGTAGAAGGTCTCCCGCAGACTCCCGTGGGGTAGGAGGGTGGCTCCCGTAGACGCCCGCGGAGTAGGAGGGTGACCCCCGCAGAGTCCCGCCGAGTAAGAGGGTGACTCCCGTAGATGCCCGTGGAGTAGGAGGTCTCCCGCAGACTCCCGCGGGGTATGCTTGCGAGGCATGAGGTGGACAAGGTCTCCCCCTTCGAAAGTTGGTATATTTTCCTCCAACACTATTTTTCCTCCAACACTATCTAGATGCTAGGCAGAGATGTGTATACCACTATCTATACAAACCAGGATGCTGTCAAATATGAGAATGGTTATGAACTATAGTGGGTGTTACACACAGCCACAAAGATGCAACTTTAGCCAAAGAAAACTTGTTAGTCAAATACATTGATATTTACCAAAAAAATACAAATAAATTCATATTGTAATATTTTACAAGTATTACAACATTTCAACAATTGCAGAGATGAACGATGATAAGAATTATGAGAATTAGTCATATGAGTTGACCAAACATATTGGGCTAATGGGCCTAAAGATATAGTCATTGAAAGTATCTAGGCCCCAATTCGTTTTGGTTTTGGTAATTAATGATAATCGTGTTTAAGGGACTAATGGTTTCTTTGGTAATATTCAAAATAGGTTGATCCTAAGTTTGACGATCGTTGGAGCATTAAAATGAAGAAAGGATCAACACGTCAAGCAAAATAGCCAAGATATAAAATTAAGGACCTTTTTGTAGCTTTTGCCAATCTCAGAGTTTTGGAGATGAGATCGGATTGTTAGAATTAGTGTCGTACTATCAAGAGGGGTCTTGGCTAGTAACGTGGTGTCGACAAAGGTTTAAAGGCTCATTTTATGTGAATTTGATTAATTACATGCCATCGTATTTAAGCATAAACAAAAATTTCAGAGGAAACCCTGGGTGGTCGGTGCTACCAGCCGGCAGTAGCATTAGCCCTAGGATGGTGTGTAAAAACCCGAGAGGCATTTTTGGCAGCCAGGGTGGCCTGTGCTACCAACCCCAAGCTTGGTGCTACCGGCTGGGCGGTAGCATAGGCCATATAGTCAGTGCTATAATTCTAGAGAGGGCGTTTTTGTGGCCGAGGGAAAAAGAAAAAGGCCCGATGCTACTAGCCCTAGGGTGGTAGCACTAGCCTGAGTGACCAATGGTCATTGATGGGATATTTAATGCACTGAAGTGATCGTTGGAGCAAAAAGCCCAGTGCTACTGGCCATATGGGTGGTAGTACCAGTATTCTTGCATATTTTTATGCATTTTGCTCCAACGGTTGAATTGGTTGGTGGGGTTATAAATGTTGATGTCTAAGACCTCGGGTCTCGGAATCGAGCTTACGTAAATTTTTTTATATGTGGGCCCATGGATATTGAAATGGAGACAATGGAAATGATGGGAGTGCTCTTTATTAGCCAAGCGGCAGTGACAGAATATTTCTAATTACAAAATGATCTATCTAATTACAGAGGGCTAAACAAGTTACAAATGATGTGGGATTGTGATTGCGAGAGTAGGTTGTGCCAGATTGCGATTGCAAAAGCAGATGTCCTCTACAGCATGGAATGGCCCCTATTTATCCTTAATGAAGAGGTTGCAATTGAATTCCAGTAGATGTCTTTTCGCCAAACAGTGTCTTCTCAATGAAGGGTGCCTTTTCTGGTGATAACTTTCAAGTGGTTGTACTTTTCTATCATATAACTATCTGCACGGAGTCCTATGTGGGAAAAATCGCTTGCTCTGACCAATTCGCTGGTCGGGGTGGCCATATTACTGGTCGACGATGACCAGTGTGAAACTGAGTTTGATTATCCTTGACTGAACTGGTCAGAGATCTAACCGTTCAAATAAACTTGGGCTTTGCTTAATATATTGTGGGCCTTAGGTTTTACAGCCCATATAGTCATGAATTTATTATAAAGGGGCCTAAAATAGAAACAGGGTGTTAATCCTCGTCAGCTAGCCCCCAATTCTTGAGAAATAAGAACTTATTACTCAAGGCTTTTCGTTTCTTATGACTATATTGGGTTATGCACCCGACTACTTTGACCGATTTTGGAGTGGATACATAAGAGATCTTTGCGATTCTCTTAATAACTGCACTGACACCTGGTCATCTTTTAATATATATATAGTATATAAAGGGGATGAAGGCATTATATTGAATCAAGAAAAATATTGTTTTCAAAACTCTTCAGTTGTTTGTACCTCTCATCATCTCCTCATATTCCTTCCTTGTTGATTACGATGTGGAATGTGATCGAAAGGAGGTGATAAGGAGCTCAAATATCTGAAGGAGTTTTAAGGATAGCATTTGATTCCTTCATACTTTCATATTTCCAAAGAGCAGATTATTTTCAAAAAACTTTTTTAGATTTTTTAGCTTCTCATCGTCATCCTTTGTTTCTTCCTTCATGAAATATGACGAGGGTATAATTAAGAGGGTATGATGGGGAGTTGAAATATCTAAATGAGTTTTAAGAATTTGATTCTTTCATATTTCTGGAGAGTGAGTGGCATTTTGATCTTCAGATTTCAAGCCTTCTCTTAGATCTTTAGACTTTTCATCTTCCGTCCTTTTGGCTTCTCTCATCAGTTATGATGGAGAGTATGATTAAGGAAAGGAGATGAAAAGTCTAAAAGTCTAAAAGGGAGTTTGAAGATACTAGGCCTTGTGTTAGTTGCCATTTATTGAAAAATAGTTTACTTTTTCTTGGAAAACAAAACGGTGTTCGAAACTACTAATTATTGGGCTATATAAGAGGGGGTAAATCCGATTAGATTTCTCATGCCCTTATTGCTTTCAAGCGTAAAATTTCCTTAAGCCCTTTTTGCATTCTCTAGCCCTCATCTTCTTCTTTTCGAACTCAATGGCCATGTTGACTGAGGAGAGGATCAAGGAGTTAGAAGACCATGGTCTGATCCCTTCTCGCGCAATGTTGCAATGGGATCCTAGTGAAGAGGATATGAAGCTGGTGCCTCAAGAAGGGCGCCTCGTGTTGTTCATCACTCTAGTGAGGTTTGGGTTTCGCCTCCCAGAGAGTGAGTTCCTTGCCAATGTGCTTGATCACTATGAGATCGAGCTGCATCATCTTCCTCTCAATTCTATCCTTATTTTGAGTGTTTTCTCGCATCTTTGCAAGGCTTTCTTGGGGATTCCTCCTCCAGTTCGCATTTTTCACTTCTTTTATCAATATACAAAATATAGCAAAAGTCATGATCTTTTTGGGAGAGCTTATTTTAAGCTCCAAGATAAGATGGCTTCTCAGGGATACTTGGCGCGATTACTGGAAGGAGTGATTTTACTCAGAGATTCCCAAGGGAAGCCATCTCTGTTTCATGGAAAAAGCGGCCCCGAGCTGGACCAAGACCGAGATGAAGAGGGAGAAAGACTCGCTAGTCCTCGCTGATGAGGAAAAGGATATTATAAAAATAATTGGAAAAATGGTGAATGGAGGTTTGACAGGGCAGAAGATTATATATGATTTTTTGCTTCATAAGATTAGTCCTCTAAAGAGGCAGTGCCGATTCTCCTAGAGGCTAGAGGGCGACCAAGATTCAACTAAAGATGAACCTGCAGGTCACTACTACAGAACCGACCTTTCCTACCGCCCATCAAGACGGTTAGAGTGCAACCGGACCGATATTTAGATCAGTCCCTGTTCAACGGCTCTGAGACTGCGGGAGGCGATTAGTACGGTTGAAGACACGAACCAAGATCGATGAGATAACATCGATGCTGTTGGTTTCACGAACCGATACTATTTAGCACCACTAAAGTACCTGCGGTTACACCTAACCCAGATCGACTTGATTTCATCGATGCGGTTGGTGTCTTCAACCCAGATCGATTCTTAATTTAAACTTCTTCCTCCTCCGCTCTGCGCCTGCACCTAGATCATTCCAAAGTCGTGGAGCTTGCCAAGAGCTTGAAGGGAGGGAGGTGCTGCCCAAAATTTCAAAATTTTGGTCATTTTACTCACAACCAAGGTAGCTAAGGTTAGTAATATCATTCCTCACTTCATTTGGTGTTAAATGGAGCCTCTTTTTGCCTAAATTATGAAGAAAATTTGATCTTTTCCCATGATTGATCAAAGATTATGAATGTAGAGGAGGTGCTGCCCAAATTTCAAAATTTTGGTCATTTTACTATAACCAAGGTAACTAAGGTTAGTAACATCATTCCTCACATCATTTGGTGTTAAATGGAGCCTTTTTTTGCTTGAATTATAAAAAAATTTGATCTTTTCCCATGATTGATGAAAGATTAATATGAATGTAGAGATCTAGCTTGATCTTTTCAAATAGGATACAAAAACTTGTTGTGTAAGCTTAGAATTTGCTTGGATTATAATGTAGCTCGCCTTTAATGTGTGGATCTAGCTTAAATTTAGGTTTTAGTTCCATCGATCGATGAAGGATGAGGTTTGGTTGCACGAGTCGGGGAGAATGGTGCATGGAAATCATGGAGTTTGGGATCTTCAAATGGCAATGGTTATGTGGAAAAGAAGAAATTTAAATTCATTTGCGAATTAAAATAATATCGAAAATATGAATGGCTTTATAGAAAATATAAAATAAGTTCAATATTTGAGAAAAGTTTTCAAAAATACTTTGGAATATTTTAAACTTAGAAAATTACTTCTAGTATAATTTTGGTTTTAATTTCCATCAACAAATTATTTTTGAAAACATCATTAATTAAGTGCTAGAGATTTAGAAAAAATAAAAATAAATGATTGAATAATAATTTAGAAATTTTAGGGTGTTACAATTTCAACAGAATTTGCAAACAAAGTCATGTGAATTTTGTTCGAATTTTGAATCCGCACTCGATCGACCAATTCTTTTTGTAGGTTGCAAAAACTTGTTGTGTGGGTTTATATTTTGCTTGGATTATTATTTAGCTCGGATTGAAGGTGTGGATCTAGCTAATATTTAGGTTTTGGTTCAACAATTCATTATCCGAAAATGAGGTAATGATTATCTTGATGTAACATAATGTAGATGGACCGGCGATGGATGTACATGGATCGACGCTCCGGAGTTCTTGCAGGTTTGCAAGATTTTCTTCGTCTTGCCGATGCACACACGACGTCGGGCTACATATCTGTCCATGCATAGATCGCAAGAATGAGAAGGAGTGGCCAAAATCCAGCCACCTTCACTTTCATTTGCTCACAAGAGGTTTCATGTCAAACTATACCGCTGGACCAAGCACGGTGAAGAAGAGATTATACAGAAGACGGTGAAGAAGAAGAGGCGGAACAACAATATCCCTGACGCCGGTCAACATGGTTCTTTCAAGATACATTGGGGAGTGTGGTGATGATGACCTAGACCAGATGTCAGCGTGATGGAGAGGAGAATACATCGATGAAAGACATTACGAAAAGTTCCAATACGCCTATGGAGGACCACGGAACAACTTGTTGTACCCAAACCGTCGACAGGGCCATAAAAAGTTGCGTACCACACTAGAACGATGCAATGGAAGGCGACCAATGGATTGTCCGATAAGGGATTCGACGAGTTGTTATGCCTCATAAAGAAGTTACTTCCAGAGGGGAACACACCGCCGAAACTACGCACGATGCCAAACAAGTTGTGCCGCCTTTGGGGTTGGAGGTCTGAAGATACATGCATGCCGTAATGATTGTATCCTTTATCGCAATGAGTATGAGGATTCGAAGCTTGTCCGGTGTGCAAAACTTCGGTATAAGACCAGCGTGATGACCTGTGAGGTAGAGGGGCGCAAGAAGAAGAGACCTCTGCTAAGGTGGTGTGGTATTTCCTGAATCCCCGGTTGAAGCGTTTATTTGCGAACAAAGC
Source organism: Guadua angustifolia (assembly GCA_036346375.1). Taxonomy (NCBI): domain Eukaryota; kingdom Viridiplantae; phylum Streptophyta; class Magnoliopsida; order Poales; family Poaceae; genus Guadua; species Guadua angustifolia. Next base: position 3,444 of record JAYEVE010000555.1, on the reverse strand, counting down.
GCATGCCCGGATGATGCGCCGCACAAGGAAGACCGTAAGGACGACGGAAGGCTAAGGCACGCGTTCGATGGCTCCCGTGGAGGAAAGTCGATAGAACATACCCGACTTTCTTTGAGGATGCAAGGAACATAAGGTTTGGGTTGAGTACGGATGGGATGAACCTGTTCGGCGATATGAGCAGCGATCCACAAAGACTTGGCCCGTGAACTCTATGTATCTACAACCTTCCTCCTTGGTCATGAAGCGGAAGTACATTATGATGCCATTGCTTATCCAAGGCCGAAGCAACACAGAAACGACATTGATGTGTACCTCAAACCGTTGGTTGAAGATCTGTTAACACCGTGGAACGATGGTGTACGGTATGGGATGAGTACAAAAGAGAGCACTTCACTTTCGTGCATTGCTATTCGTAACCATCAACGATCGCCTGCACTTGGTAATCTATCGGGCCTATCTATCAAAGGATATAAAGCCCGCATTCATCGCTTAGAGGATACGGACAACAAGTACCTAAAAACTCTCGAAAGGTTGTGTACATGGGCCACCGTAGGTTCCTCCATATGAAGGACCCGTTACGGAGGAAGGGTGAGAATTTTGATGGGACGAAGAGAACGTAAAGAAGCCCATGCATCGCGATGGGGCGCTTGTATTTTCTTTGGTAAAGGATCTGAAAGTAGTATTTGGAAAAGGTCTCGTAGCAAACTCCGTCTCCACCGAACAAGGTCACACGAAGGCCATTTGGAAGAAGAAGTCAATATTTTGGGACTTACCTTCTTCGGAAAGACTTAGAGGTCCGCCACTCATTTGGACTTCATGCATATCACGAAGAATGTCTCGTGAACCTCGCTAGGTTTCCTAGATATGTACTAGTAAGTCAAAAGATACACTTCAAGCCACGAAAGGACCTCTGACTATTGGGACTCGTGAACGACCTACATCCGAAAAGAGAGAGAAAGGACAACATTACCTCCACCCCATGAGCTACACTTTGAGCAAGGAAGAAAAAAAACATGATTAAGTTCTTAAACAAAGGTGAAGGTCCTTGTGGATACTCCTCGAACATAAGGAGACTCATAAACATGAAAGAGAATAAAATCGTACACATAAAATCCCATGATTGTCATGTGTTGATGACACTGATTGCTCCCATGGCGGTGCGAGGTATTACGCCAGATTGGGTACGAGGACAATCATAAAGTCGTGTTCGTTCTTCAACGCGTGTCGCAGAAGGTCATCGAGCGAATAAGTTATCTAGTCTCATGATGACATGGTCAATAGTCCGTTAGCCTTGAGATGATCTTCCTCCATCCTTCTTTGATATTATGGTCCATCTCATGGTCCACATTGTTAAAGAGATAGAAATTCTCGGACTGTGTTCCTCCACAACATGTTCCCTTCGAGAGGTACATGGGTATCCTAAAGAAGTATGTTCAGAACGGTCTCGCCTGAATAGTGCATTGCGCAGGTGTCGGACAGAGGAGGTGATCGAGTTTTGTGTTAGTTACATGGATGATCTGAATCCGATTGGCGCCCCTCAGATCACGCCATGAGGGAGGCTACGAAAAAAGGACTTTAGGAGAAAAGAATCCTATAGCGATGATCTACTTGCATTTAAACAAGCACATTTCACGGTATTGAAACAAGCAAGCTGAGTGGCTCCGTATATCTATGATCACGAGATGAGTCTACGCGCCCAATACCCAGAGAAGTCAGATAAGTGGATCGCAGTAGAGCAAATGGATCATTTCGGCAGTTGGTTACAAAAGCAATTGTTGGGCAAGCAGACAGACGATGAACAATTGAAACTCTTGGCTCGAGGACCGTCCACAACAATCATATCATTTCAAGGGTATGAGATAAATGGGTACACATTTTACACGACAACCCAGGATAACAAGAGCACCAACCAAAACAGTGGCGTCCGTATAGATGCCTTGGACAAAAATGGAAAGATGGACACCTACTATGGTTTCATAGAGGAGATCTGGGAGCTGGAGTACGGGCCATTAAAAGTCCCTCTGTTTCGGTGCCAATGGGTCAAACTAACAGCCGTGGATATCGATAAGTACGGTATGACAACTGTTGACCTCAAGCAAGTGGCCTATAGGGACGAACCATTCGTGCTCGCTAATGATGTGACACAGGTATTCTATGTGATGGACATGGACAGCAAACCGAAAAAGGTATGAGAAGACTAGCGAGAGCGATCGCCAAGGCGCCACGTGGTTCTTCCAGGTAAAAGAAGGATTGTCGGAGTTGAGGGCGTCACGGACGAAGAAGAGTATAATCAGTTCGACGAGCTGCCTCCTTTCACGGTGGACGTAGACATTAGTGTCTTGAATGATACAGAGGAATCTCCCTACGTACGCCGCGATCATAATGAAGGATCACTTGTAAAAGCAAAGTATGTTAGCAAATAAGGATTGCTTTTGGTGTAATAGACTACTAACATACTAGTTTCTCATTCCTCTAGTGGTTTTCTGTTTTCTGCTTCAAATTGTACTAATATTTCACTAACAATATTGTTCAAAGTCCCTCTGTACTAATATAACAAGGTGACAGTTTGCAATGGAATTATAAGAGTGCAAATATTACTTTATTTCTTACAATTTTCTATAATGTTAATTTATATTACATGGTTGGAAAAAATATTGTAAAGAATAACTTTAAACAAAGACATATTTAAAAATTATTTAATGAAACAAGATTTAAACAAGAGATTCAAAAAAGAAATCTAAAAAAAAGGCTAAATGAATCTAAAATAGTAAAAGCATTTTTAAAAATTATTTAATGAAATAATAGTTAAACAAACATTTAAAAAAGAAATCTTACAAAAAAGGCTAAATGAATCTAAAGTGGTAAAAGCATTTTTAAAAATTATTTAATGAAACAATAGTTAAACAAGAGATTCAAAAAAGAAATCTTAAAAAAGACTAAATGAATCTAAAGTGGTAAAAGCATTTTTAAAAATTATTTCATGAAACAAAGAGTTAAACAACAAATAAAAGAAAAAGAAATAAAAGAAGAGCTAGGGGGCACGAAGTGGCTCGAACCCGAGACCTCACTACGATCGATCGGAGAGCCCTCGAACTCAAGCGCCACGCTAGCCAAGGGGAGGAAGATTTCTTGTCGATTTGTATGGGCGCTAAATTATTTTGAGTAGTTTGACATCAGTCCGGTTGGTGTTTTCAACCGGACCGATAGTACCTAGGGCTCCTCTCCTCCCGAAATGACCCATCGGTCCGGTTGGTGTATTCAGCAAGATCGATGTCTCACATCGCATCGGTTGGTGTATCCAACCGATCGATGTGATGATCATCGCTGGATACACCAACCGGACCGATGGTGCGCTTATAAACCCATCCCGCCTCCTCATCCCCAATTTTTCTACTCGCCATTGTTCCCTCAATCTCCTCCTCCTCGCTCGTTTGCAAAGACCTC
>JAYEVE010000704.1:0-101910 GCA_036346375.1 Guadua angustifolia | reverse complement strand
CATGGTTGGAGCGGGAACAGAGTTGTCAGTTTTATCTATGGGTTCGAGTATTCATCTGATTGTCATCCCTAGTAGGGAAGGTCTCCTCCTGTTTTGTTCAAGGGCGACTGTTTGACGGCGACGAGCACGTCTAGAGGTTGCTACTTTTTATGAAAGGAGCACAATTTGAATGTATTTCTCAGTTGCATACCCGGGCTAGAACTCTAATGCCAAAATCCCTCAAATTCTAGCGTTTCCCCCTCCCTAAATCACCACATTCCTCTATTATCACTACCCAAACCATCCAAATCCATGCAAGTAATAGCACTGAAACCATTATCCGCCTCAGATTGACTGCAAACAACAATCCAAACCATCCAAATATAATCCCCAAATGTCATTGAACCCTTCAAATCCAATCCCGTCAAAACACATGCATGTACCTTAGACTTGAGTGACAAGGTGATCCACATGTTCATAGGAAGATTCTTACAAAAGTATCACTATCCCTACTCCTTATCCACATCCTATATCGTTGTAGATCCTCTTGCCATTGCCGGAATGGATTTGAGGAGACGGACTAGACTTACTGCTGCTTTGCCCACACGCCTAGATGAGGCCCGCTTTAACCCGTTCAACACCAACACAACTGTCCAGCATGGCGCCAACACCGCTCCTGGAGGCGGGTCCTAATCTCGTCAGAATGCCAAGCTGGCGAAGCCAACTCGGTTTCTAGTGCAAGCTACAACAAGATGTAAAAAAAAAAAAAGGTGGTGTTAAGTGAAAAGAATTGCATGGAATGGTGCTTCATAAAACCTTAGTAAGATTACGCAGTGTAAAGTAAAATTTACTGACGATAATAATATGCTCTCCATGGTACCATAGTTTGAATTTTTTTTTAATAATACATTTTTTATTCGGAATTTCAAAAATATTCCACTGAAATTTTTTTTTCAGAAATATACCTCTGTCGCACGTTGGATGTGCGACAGGGGCCTAAATAGAAAAATACACGGGCGACAGGTGCCCGGGCGCTTACGTGGCCTCTGTCGCGCGCGTAACGTCTGACAGGGAACCGAACGCGATCGTCAAGATGGCGAACGCGGCGACAGAGCGAAGGCACTGTCGCCTGACGAAAGTGCTCGAGGAAGGCTGCCGCCTGACGAGCGTCGGCAAAGCAGAATACTGAAATTTTTGTATTTAATATTTTTGTTGACAATTTTGTTGTAAATTGGTTGTACATAATTGTCTGTAATGAATCGGAAAAATTATTTTATTTCGTTAGTGATCGCATTTCACTTAGGGTTTTCGTAGCCTCGTAAGGTCCGCCGAATATGGCGAAAAATGATGGAAAAAGCACGGCGGCCTCACGAGCGTGGCATACCACTTCGATCTTGCGAGATGGTCGGACGTTGGCCCGGCATTTTGTTACCAAAATCGGAAAAGGCACTCGCGGGCACGAAACGACGGTAATCGTGGCCACTTAGGGGTTTTCGTAGCCCGGGACAGGCCGGACATGGTCAAAAAAATACAGAAAAAATCAAGGGCGGCCTACGCAATGCGGGCTACCACTTACGTATGGGCGAGATAGCCGGACGTTGCCTCGGCATTTTGTTGCGAAAATCGGAAAAAGCACTTGCGGCCACGAAACTATGGAAACTTTTACGACGTCGAAAAATTTTGAAACTCTTTATGGAGGTTCCTGATATATCAGTGATATTACCATAAAAATTTCAAATTATTTTAAGATATGAGGAATTTTTTAAAATTCAAACAATACATATATAAGGGCACATACACCGAAAGTTCAGATGATAAAATAAGCAATAGATTAGATTATATTATATTACATGGGCATTACAACCATGGACGAGGTTAATAAGGAAAGCCTTTGTTAGTCGTGGTGGAACAAATGATCGTTCGCTTATCTGGGTACGACCGAATGATGTAAGACATTTTACGCATATTACGACCGTTCTAATATTGCGGCGTGTCATCGGACACCGCTCAATCCCTACTATGAAAGAACTCCATGGGGTTCCACAGTTCTCCCAACTGTCGCCCATTGGGTGGCCTATGCCGTACGTCTCGGGTGTATAAGACTTAATTTTTTGGTCTTTTTATGTGGATTCGCCTCCCATATGGGCATGTCATCCCGATTCAGCGTCCCCTATGTTAATACCACTTGGGTTCCGGATGGTCTGCAAGAACGAGTCAAGGATTTGTTGCGTGTTGCGGACCTCGGCCGTGCTTCCTTGTCCCTTCTTCTTCGAGAAGAGAACCCTCCTGCCTGCTGTGTTGGCGTTGGCGGAGACATGCGAGACGTCGCTGCTTTCGGCTCGCCTCCACTATATGGTGCGAGAGCTTTGTGTTGGGCTTATCCTTGAACAACCGGGCGTGCCTGCGATCATCTGATATGCCCGCTTTGGTCGTTGCATAACACCGTAGGCGTACTCGGGTTTGGCTTTTACGGCGGTAGTGGCACCACGGAGAGGTTGCTCCCCGCTTATCCCATACAGAAGCATGAGATGTGGGTGGTACGTCTCCGGTCCACCAGTTGAAGTACCAAAGACCGTTCATCCTCGGCCAAGGGCACCGGTAGAATCTCCGGTCCGCTAGATCACCGTGGCGGTATCAACCACGCCTCCGTGCCATGTACGCAAACGTCGGGGCTTTCGGTGGCCCCGAGGAGGTTCCTCCGTTGACTTGAGCACATTCGCAAGTGTCCTTTGAACTCACTGTAATGCGATGAACTGTTTAGAACTACTAATTTGTGAGTTTAACAAGAGTATGACGCGCATGAAACTCACCGATTGGTTGGCCCTTGCACACCGCCCCGAGCTCGCCGATCTAGAAAAGGACATATCTGGCGGCCTCTCCCACCGTGAAGTTCTCGGCGAAGCGGGGTAGGCGTCATGGCGGTTGTAGAGAAATCGTGAGTCACGTCGTTCCGGCCCGTCGATCCATTGGAAGAAGCAACACCGGTCGTTGTGCTGAGAAAAGAAAGAACGATGCATGAGATGGTAGTGTTACCCTGTATTGTGTGGACACCAGTAGTTTTACCTCGTAGGTGCGGCCACAACAGTAGTGAGCGCGGGCGGCCGTCTCTCCATGGGTAGATTGCATCATCTTCGCCAGTAGGTTGCAGTCGCATTTGGGTCGGGGCAACTCCGGCAGAACTTCGGCGTCGACGCTACTGGCATCCGGATATTGGGGGGGGGATGACCTCTGCTTGCTGAAGAGGTGACGGTAGAACGATATTGTGGTTTGGCTGTGTTGGATGTCTACCCCTCGGACTGCTTTTATAGTGGTGGTGAGGGTTACTCCACACAATTACAGCTCTTCTTTGCGGCGTGCAGTGCGGCGTGTTGTCATTTCATGGCGTGTTGCGGCGTGTTGTCATTTCATGGCGTGTTGCGGCGTGTTGTCATTTAATAGCGTGATGTCGTCTCGGCTGGTAAAGTCGCTAGCAATGAGTAGTCACATCGCTACCGGAAAAGTCATTCGCGTCGTTGTCGTGTCTTCTGGTAAAGTCGCTAGCGTGAGTAGTCTGTCATCGCTACCGAAAAGCTGTTGTGTTCATGGTCGTGTCTTCTGGTAAAGGTGCTACCAATGAGTAAAGGTGCTAGGTGTGTGACAAAGCGTCTAGTCGATGAAAGGAACAACTAAGTCACGTAAGATTAAGTTTACAAAAATACAAATGCAAGTGCAACATATTTCAAATGAAACACTTAGTACATAACATACTAGCAATAATAAAAATCAAAAAGAAACTCTTGTCGGCCGCTCGGGAGGCCTCCTCCTCGAACACGTCCCGCGAGTCGTCAAATGCGTGGCGCGGTGGGCCTCTCGCGCCTAGCCGAGGGCGTCGCGTGCAAGTGCCGAGTATCTGCGTCGGTCTTTGGCGCTCCGTCTTCTTGACTAGGCTGCATCGGTGGTGGCGGTCCGTCTGGTGTGATGATGATGCCCCACCCCAAAGACGTCCGTGGAGAGGTAATCACGGTAGTCCTCCGGTTCAGGGGCATCGCCATACGTCGTCGTGGTCGTCGAGGCGTGTCGAGATCGTCTTGCGAAGAAGTGTGCTGCGGGCTCTGTAGCAAATAAAGAATTGTTTTGAGCATTGTAATCTGCGATTGTAACACTTGAACAAAGCATTTCATACTCACCGAACATGGTCGGTAGAAGAGCCACAGGAGGTGCGCCTCGGTGGCGGCGAGCCTCTCATCGTCCGGCTGGCTTGACGATCTGCTCACGCTGTAACATAAAGCTCACTTGTTATTTCAAGCGATCGTACACAATTTAGTTCAAATGCTACTTACGTATCTGAAACTGTACAAGCCACCTCAAGGTCGGTTCGTGCGTGTGGTCGAAGGTCTGTACACGGTGGTAGTACACCCGCGACGAAGTTTTGACCACCCGATCTTTAGGTTTCAGAGGAACCACAGCCAACTCTCGTAGTTCTCGCTTTCTCTGAAGGCAAAGGCAACAGCGAATCTGGTTGTTCCCATCGACACCACAATTGTCGATGTTGCCCTCTGTATTTCCGGTCAAGAATGTCTTTGTCCACGCACAACAACGGACGGCAAAGGATGAATGCCTTAATGCAAGCGCCGAATGCGAAGAACACTCTCCTCGGATGCATTTTAGTTGGCCACTTGTCCGACGGACAATCTTGATAATCATAGTAGGTCCAGTGATTTCTTCCTCAATACAACCGAAGCAAAGTCGGGAGGTTGTGGTACGAGTCTTCAAACTTCCCAAACCTCGTTTCTAGTGCCTTCGCCGCCCTCCGCCTTCCGTAGCTAATTGTGTATTGATATCTGTTCTCGATCGCTCGGATAATAGCACGGGCTCAAAACTCGAGTTCTCCATTATCTCTGCGTACATGATGTTCGCGACATACCCGGATGATAGGTTCACTCGTGAGCCATCACTTTGTTTCCTCGATCATACATGTATCTTTGCTCAACCTTGAACATATCCAATGGGTGCCCCATTTGGGCTTGTCTGCTGCACTCTCCACGGACACCCATGGATCTCACACACCACGTCGTAGCGAGGTTGGGGTGGATTTCTTAACCTTAAAAGTCCTTCTTAATGATAGAGCCCAATCTTTCACGGCATCCTGCCTGACCTATTTTGTCGGGTACATCTTTGTTATGCCTAACCTCATTAACCTTTGTCTTGCCAAGGCATCTCCCTCATTTCATTGACAACCATATTTTCAAATTCTGCGTGCTCCACTCATTTGGCACAAGCGGCTCCGCACCTCCTCCATCTTCCTCATCCGACTCATCGTCGTCCTCCTCTTCTGCTTTCTGCTTGTACTCACGGTCTTCCTCTTCCATCCTAGCTGTTTTTCCTCAATTTGCTCACCTTTGTCTACCAGTCCCCGCTTCTTGGCCAACATTTTCATCATCCTCCGAATCGAACTGTTCACCACTTTCTTTGAACATGTTGGTCATGGCTAGATCCCCAATTTCGGTGTCACCGGTGAGCTCATTTTGAGGTGACTACACTCACCGGCCCAACTGGCTGGGGCAACATCCTCTCATATGCTCGCACTAAAAGCACTCGATTCCATCCCGTTGCTCTGCCCCCTCACATATGATCTCCACGATGCACGGTTCCTTTAGCTCAACTAACTCCTAGTAAATAGTGTCGTTTACACACTACATAGGCAAAATACCTTCAACTCACACTGTCTTCTTCCATCCAAAAAGTATAATACAACCATTTCAACACGGAACCAAATGTAAGCTCATGACCCTACTCAAACTTCGTCCACATCTTGCATGTTACTTAGATCTCGCACCCTCCAAACCATGCATTACAACCCCATCTCCATAATAAATCCTAAATGGAACTCGATTACGCCATATCTGCGAATCCATTCATTCACCCACTAATTAATTATCTTCCGTACAAAATACTATGACGTAACATAACTATACCTACATGGTGCGAAAATATATATCTAACCGTAAAAAACATCTACATTCCTAATAATTCATATCGATGTAGTTATATCTATAAAAAAATTACATTTCCATCAATATGTACCGATATACTCCTATCCGTAAAAATTCATTCCTAACAATATATACATTAGTATCGATGTACTTATATATTAAAAAATACTCATTAAGTAACTATATTTCCTTCAATATATACCGATATACTCCTATCCGCAAAAAATATCTAAATTTTCTAAACTAGAACTAGCTGTGACCTATCAATTTACCTACATTTATCCGTAACATACATCTACAACTATTTCTAATCTACCACTATTTCTTTGCTACAATGCTCTAGATCTAACTATTTCTAACATATCATAATTTCTTCGCTAAGAAAAGTAAACAACAAAATTTACCTCAAAGCGTTGGCGCAGAATCTCCCTTCTTCCTTCTCTCTCCCCTCTCTCCCTCTTCCTCTTCCCTTCCTCTCCTCTCTCTGTTCTCTTCCCAGGCGCAAATGAGAACACCCAGCGAGAGGCTCATATAACGCTCTGCCGCGACCATCGTGCGACATGAACCCGCGCCCCCACCTGTCGCACGACCATCGGTCGATTTGCTCACTGTCGCACGTTAGCCGTGCGACAGGCGCCGTTTCGGTTCCTGTCGCACGTTCGCCATGCGACAGGAGGCCACGTAAGCGCCCGGGCACCTATCGCCCGTGTATTTTTCTATTTAGGCCTGACGCCGTCAACGTCTGGCGTGAGGTATATTTCTGAAAATTTTTTCCGTGGAATATTTTTGAAATTCCTAATAAAAAATATATTATTAAAAAAAAATTCCCATAGTTTCGTGGTTGATGTAGAACAAAAAGTAGTCCAACACAAGCAATCGACGAGGGTTAGACATGCATGCAAATTGGGGGGCATCATTAGTAGTGTCAAATACTCAAATGCGATCATTTCTCGGCTATACGCATGAGAAGGAAACGGAAAGGTATACTTGCTGCACAGTGAGCCATTGCCCACAGTGCAATCGAGCTGGGATCATGGGATGGCTGCAGCCTTGGAGGACAAAAAAAGGATAGAAAAATACCAGTAGCTCGACCCCAAGCAGTGACCGTGAGACAGACAGACCAGTGCATGCTTTTGCTTTTGCTTTTGCTTGGGTGCTTTGAAAAAGCCGACCGGTCGCCGGCGGCCTAGCTCGAGCTAGCCCAAGACTTGGCCTATGTCCTCGGCTACCTACGCCTCTGCACGCCGTCCATTGCTTTTGCAGTTTGCACACCGCCCCGGCTTTCGGCGTTCCAAAACACGAGATCCTGTTCCTGGTCACAGTAATGCCATAGGAATGGAAGCAGACCTAGGTCTCTTTCGGGACATTTCTGATTATACAGATTTTAAATTATAGTTAGTTATCTGAAGAAGTGGCTGACTGAATAATCTGTTGACTAGGGAATCTGATCGTTCGGCAATCCTGATTGTTTGTGTTGATTGTTGATCGGTATCGGTGATAGATGAGCGGATGAGGGTGGTAAAGGGGCCTAGAGACGACGGCGGAAGCTCTTGTGCTTGCGACGACTCGTGGGAGGCAGAATTCGCAGAATCTGAGTCACAATCCGCAGAATCAGGTGACTGATAGCTTCTGATTCTGTATACAAATCTGATTCTGATTTTTGGAGAAACTGTCTAGAATCCTACCGTTCGACGCATAATCCGCTTTTATTTTAAACAGAAGCTTTATTTAAGCTGAAACGAAGAATGCCCTAGTAGGGAGAAACAGGAGGGAACAAAATCCGCGGATAGAATCACCAGAAGCTGGTGTTTCTATTGGAAGAAACTGTGCAGCTCAGCTCTCAGCAAGTGAAGCACTACAATAAAGTTGGTAGTATTTTCGGATTATAATCTGTTGCACACAAACATGCGGAGAAGCATTCCATTACATTTTGGTATGCCTGTGAATAGGGCAAGCTTCAGGAAGAAAAAAAAAACACATAATCCCAAAGCCGAAAGGCATAGTAAAAATCTGCTCACTTGCTCTTCGTTTTCTTCTGCTCTCAATAGCTCCTGCGAATCCTGTCCCCCACAACTTCCCAATTTCTCGCAGCAAATCGATGGAAACAGGAAAAAAAGCTTCAAACTAACTTAACTACCTATTCTATATATAGTACTAGAACCCGTCTCTCCTCTGGTCAGGAGCCACAGCACTGTAATGGTCACCAGCTCTCACTAGCTACTGGTAGAGCTCACTTGGCCGAGCAATGGAGCCAAAGAGCAGCGGCAGCTGCTTGAGCCTAGCTGCCATTGCACTCCACCTGCTGCTCTTCGCTCCGAGCTTGGCTGAGGCGTTCAACTACGCCGACGCGCTCGCCAAGTCCATCATCTTCTTCGAGGGCCAGCGCTCCGGCAAGCTGCCCCCCGGCAACCGCATGCCGTGGCGCGGCGACTCCGGCCTCCGAGACGGCGCACAGTTGAATGTAGGCCTTCTTTTTCTTTCTTTCTGGAGTTTCTGTGTCGTGGCTTGCGATGTGGATCGTTTCGATCCTTCTCAGGTGGATTTGGTGGGCGGGTACTACGACGCCGGCGACAACGTGAAGTTCGGCCTGCCGATGGCGTTCTCGACGACGATGCTGGCGTGGAGCGTCATTGACTTCGGCAAGTTCATGGGCGCCGAGCTGCCCAACGCCAGGGCCGCCGTGCGCTGGGGCGCCGACTACCTCCTCAAGGCCGCCACCGCCACGCCGGGCGCGCTCTACGTGCAGGTCGCGGACCCCAACCAGGACCACCGTTGCTGGGAGCGGCCGGAGGACATGGACACGCCGCGCAGTGTGTACCGCGTCACCAAGGACAACCCCGGCTCCGACGTAGCCGGCGAGACGGCCGCCGCGCTCGCCGCGTCCTCCATCGTCTTCCGCCGCTCCGACCCGGACTACTCGTCGAAGCTGCTCCACGCCGCCATGCAGGTGTTCGACTTCGCGGACCGGCACCGCGGGTCGTACAGCGACTCCCTGAGCTCGTTCGTGTGCCCCTTCTACTGCTCCTACTCCGGCTACCACGTGAGCGTCCCGACCGAATCCCGTGGCCGCCGGCCGGCTCTGTTCTGCTCTGCTGAATTCATACATTCAAGTTACCGACATTGTCTATCGATTCATGCCAACACAAAACGCAGGACGAGCTTCTTTGGGGCGCCTCGTGGCTGCACCGGGCGTCGAAGAACGTGTCGTTCATGTCGTACGTGCAGGCGAACGGCATGCAGCTGGGCGCAGGCGACGACGACTACTCCTTCAGCTGGGACGACAAGAGAGTCGGGACCAAGGTCCTGCTCTCCAAGGTGCGTTTATGGAATCTGAAGCAACATTAGCCGAATGGCACGCGAGACCTCCTCACCTCCCTTATCAGTGACAACACGAACCGGACTGAACAAGCGGAGATCGATTCGAGACTGACATGTACTGCTTTGTTTTGTGCGTGCATTGCAGGGGTTCCTGAGGAACAGGCTGCAGGGGCTGCAGCTCTACAAGGCTCACTCCGACAACTACATCTGCTCTCTCGTGCCGGGCACAAGCACCTTTCAAGCCCAGTACACGCCAGGTTCGTTAGTTAATTAACACCAATCATTAGCTGTAATCCAAGAGTTGATTGCATTCGCTTTAATTGATCGAAGTGATGGAACTGTGGAGACAGGGGGCCTCATCTACAAGGAGGGCGAGAGCAACATGCAGTACGTAACGACGGCAACGTTCCTGCTGCTCGCCTACGCCAAGTACCTCCGGTCCAGCGGCGCGTCCGTCTCCTGCGGCTCCAAGGGCGTCTCCCCCGCCGACATCACCGCGCTGGCCAAGAGGCAGGTGGACTACATCCTGGGCAAGAACCCGGCGGGGATGTCGTACATGGTTGGGTTCGGGGCGCGGTACCCGCAGCGCGCGCACCACCGCGGCGCGTCGATGCCGTCGGTGCGCGCGCACCCGGGCTGCATCTCCTGCGACGACGGCTTCCAGTACCTGCACGCGGCGGCGCCCAACCCCAACGTCCTCGTCGGCGCTGTGCTCGGCGGGCCCGACGCCCGCGATGCCTTCGCCGACGACCGCGGCAACTATGCGCAGTCCGAGCCCGCCACCTACATCAACGCGCCGCTCGTCGGTGCCCTCGCCTTCTTCGCCGGAAGCGCCAAGTAGCCACCGACCCGATCGATGGATGCAGTAGCTAGTCTAGTGTCATGGACCCGTGTGTGTGATTGGCAATCACGTGACAGAGTGGGAGCGCCGAGGCAAAACGATGTGACTGAGCTCCCCCGTCACGTGACATGTATGTTATGGCTCAGTGTATCACTACTACTTTTTACTGGCTAGTGAGATGGGAATGTTATGTGCCACTACGTAGGCAAATTTGAAATACAGTACAAATTACGGTCTGTAATTACAAATCGATACAACATGTTTACGTATTTACAAAAAACCTAGCTTTATCCGGAACCTAAAAATCCGTTTAACCATACCCAGAATCTCAAAATCCAGCTAAGCCTTAACCGGAAATTCAAATTCCGGGTATGGGGGCCCCACCCCATACCTGGAAATTCAAAATCCGGGTATGCCATTAACGGAATTTCAAATTCCGGGTATGGGGTGGGCCCCCATACCCGGAATTTCAAAATCCGTTTAAGACCCCCCCTCTCAGGTGCAATCAGCAGCCACGTATAAAAATAAAAAAGGACTCTAACGACGTCTAAAAATTTTGAAATTTTTTATGATGGTTCCTGATAAATCAGTGATATTATCATAAAAATTTCAAATGATTTTAAGATTTGAGAAATTTTTTAAAATTCAAACAATACAACTGTCCTGATAAAACGCTAGCCGACAAATTTGAACCGAATGAAAAATGAAACAAACCACGTTAGAAAATTTTAAAATTTTTTATCCATTGTTATGATGCATCACTAATGTTTTCATAAAATTTTCATATTATGATCAAGCTCTATGAATTTTTAAAAATTGAGCAGATGCTAGTGTCGATATGGCAAAATTAGCATAAAGAGTAGCATGCTCTAATTTTAAAAATTTATAAAGCTTGATAAAAATTTTATGGGAACATTAGTGATGCATCATAACCATAGACAAAAAATTTCAAAATTTTATAGTCGACAACAACTCATGTTATGAACACTTAAATTATTTGTTGAACATATATAAGGGCACATACACCGAAAGTTCAGATGATAAAATAAGCAATAGATTAGATTATATTACAAGGGCATTACAACAGTGATGAAATTGCTTGACGAACTAACTAACAAAAGCACTGTTTGTCATGGTGGAACAAATGATCGTTCCGCCTATCTGGATACAACCAGAATGATGTCCCACATTTTCTGCATATTACCTGACCCGTGTTAAATTTGCGATTAAGTGCACCCAGTTGTCACCGAATGGGTGGCCTATGCCGTACGTCTCGGGTGTATAAGACATAATTTTTTTGTCTTTTTTATGTGGATTTCTACCCTCCCATATAGGCATGTCATCCCGATCCCCGGCGTCCCCTATGTTAATACCACCCGGGTTCCCGGATGGTCTGCGTAATGCGTCAAGGATTTGTTGCGTGGTGCGGACCTCGGTACCGCTTCCTTGTCCCTTCTTCTTGAGAGGAGGACCCTCTTGCACCTCTGGTGTGTTGGCGTTATGCGGAGACATGCGAGACGCCTACTGCTTTCGCTCGCACTCCATTATATGGTGCAGGAGGTGTGTGTTGGGCTTATCCTTGGACAACGGAAGCGTGCCTGCGATCAATGCAAGATGCCCGCTGGTCGTTGAATAACACCGTGGCGTACTCGGGTCCGGCTTTTCGGGCGGTAGTGGCACCACGGAGAGGTTGCTCCCCGCTTATCCCATACAGAAGTTTGAGATGTGGATGGTACGCCTCCTGTCCACCAGGCTTGAAGTAGCCGCACCATTCATCCTCGCCCAAGGGCACCGTAGAATCTCCGGTCCGCTAGATCATCGTGGCGGTATCAACCATCGCCTGCAGCCATGTTCGCAAAAGTCGGGCTTTGGGTGGCCTTGGAGGAGGTTTCTCCTTTGACTTGGCGAATCGCAAGTTTCCTTTTGAACTCCTGTGTGCGATGAACTGGTTTAGAACTACTACTTTGTGAGTTTAACATGAGTATGTCGCATGAAACTCACCGATTGGTTAGCCCTTGCCCACCGCCCTAAGCTCGGTCGATCTAGAAAAGGGACATATCTGGCGGCCTCTCCCCGGGTGAAGTTCTCGGCGAAGCGGGGTAGGCGTCGTGGCGCTTGGAGAGAATTGTGTCACGTCGTTCGGCACTGTCGATCCATTGGAAGAAGCAATCTGGGTCCTTGTCTTTGAGAAAAGAAAGAACGATGCATGAAATGGTAGTGTTACCTTGTATTGTGTGGACACGAGTAGGTTTACCTTGTAGGTACAGGCACAACAGTAGTGAGCGCGGGCGGTCGTCTCTCCATGGGTAGATTGCATCATCTTCGCCGGTAGGTTGCAGTCGCATTTGGGTCGGGGCAACTCCGGCAGAACTAGGGCGTCGACGCTACTGGCATCCGGATATTCGGGGCGGGATGACATCTGCTTGCTGAAGAGACGACGGTAGAACGACATTGTGCCCTAATTTGTGTAGATTCAGCTGACGTTTATTGCTGGTTTGGCTGTGTTGGATGTCTACCCCTCGGCCCTGTTTTATAGTGTTGGTGAGGGGTTACTCCACACAATTACAGCACTTGTCCATTTTGATGGCCTGGCATCCTCTGTGAAAAGCTGCACGACGTGTCACCCATCATCAAAGCTGCACGACCTGTCACTTTCTAAGAAAGCAATTTCATCACTGTTGTAATGCCCTTGTAATATAATCTAATCTATTGCTTATTTTATCATCCGAACTTTGATTGTATGTGCCCTTATATATGTTCAACAAATAATTTAAGTGTTCATAACATGAGTTGTTGTCGACTATAAAATTTTGAAATTTTTGTCTATGGTTATGATGCATCACTAATGTTCCCATAAAATTTTTATCAAGCTTTATAAATTTTTAAAAATTCGGAGATTGCTATCGTGCAATTTTTCCATATCGGACACTAGCACTGTCTGAATTTTTAAAAATTCATAGAGCTTGATCATTATATGAAAATTTTATGAAAACATTAGTGATGCATCATAACCATGGACAAAATTTTTTAAAATTTTCTAATGTGATTTGTTTCATTTTTCATTCGGTTCAAACTTGTCGGCCAGCGTTTTATCAGGACAGTTGTATTGTTTGAATTTTAAAAAATTTCTCAGATCTTAAAATCATTTGAAATTTTTATGGTATTATCACTGATTTATCAGGAACCTTCATAAAAAATTTCAAAATTTTTCGACGTCGTTAGAGTCCTTTTTTATTTTTATACGTGGTTGCTGAATGCACCTGGGAGGGGGGGACTTAAACGGATTTTGAAATTCCGGGTATGAGGGCCCCACCCCATACCCGGAATTTGAAATTCCGGTAATGATATGCCCGGATTTTGAATTTCGGGTATGGGGTGGTTTCATACCCGAATTTGAATTTCCTTAAGGCTTAGCCGGATTTTGAGATTCCTGTATGGTTAAACGGATTTTCAGGTTCCGGGTAAAGTTGGGTTTTTTGTAAATACGCAAGCATATTGTATCGATTTGTAATTACAGACCGTAATTTGTACTGTATTCCAAATTTGCCCACTACGTACGCATTCTCCGCACGGTACCGTATGTAGGTATGCACGGTAGGTATACGGGCATACTGTACACGACTTCCAGGTGCGCTTTGGCTTGATTAGGCCCGCTGCACACTTTAATTTTGCATTTTTAGCACTCATTCGAATGTAATTGTAAAATTAGCTTTGCATTCTCCTAGCCGGCTCTACGTTAGCGGTGTGCATCGGTGACAAGTGGGCACAGGCCTATTGCAGCAGGAGACACCGCTGTCCTGTAGCCGATAGTCCCCTTCTGTATTTCCTATGTGCGATATAAGATCATCGAGCAATAGCAATACTGTTGGACCTACTGTAGTCCCCTCGTGTGGAGTTTGTATCTGCAGTGAGCACCTATCATGTTCAAGGTGGCTATCATGTTGGGAGCGTGGCTGCTGCTAACATGATCAGAGGAGGACTAATTTTTGCAATACTGGAAAAAAAATGCAACAAGTATTATAAGCTAAACCTTTTCGCGCCCTTGAGACCGAGCGCTTACTCGGTTGGTTGGGGCACAAGGAGCGCGCAAGGCCCACTCGTGTTCGAGCACGGGCGCTCGTGGAGCCGAGGCATGGATGTGTGTGGGTGTGTGTTTGTAGTTCGGTCGTTGTCCTCTTTTAATGAATGCAAGTGTTATTATTTTTTTAAAAAAAAACCTTTCGGGCCCTTCACCCCTCCATAAACAGAAACACCGACTTTACAGGCGCTCAGCTGCACCTGCACAAAGTCGCGCCATCTCTCCCCCTCGTAAACCCTAGCTGCTCGTCGCTGGCAAATAGATCGAGGAATGGATTCTGTGTGGTTCGCTTGGAACCCTACAGTGTGTGTGCTGCTTCGGGCTACGGTGTCCCCGGTGGGCTCTACCTCCCCGGCTCCCCCCGCCCCCGGTGTATTCGTCGGCGATTCATGGTGCTATGTAAGGTAACTACCACGTCCTCTCTACTGGGTCCCCATTCGTGGCCTCTCGTAGCGGTATCGCCTCCCCGATTCATGTGATACCTGGCTGCTCACGCTAGCTTAGGTTACGGTTTCCCGCGGCTTGGATTTGTGTTATCGTTAGGGATTTCAGGTTTGCGATGGTTGGGTCTGCATTTCAAGGGGCTTGCATCCAATTGGATTGGTCGGATTGCTAGTGTTGGAATTTGCGAGATGTAGGGCTAGATTGGGTCTATCGACGATTCGAAAACCGGTCCCCCGCCGAGCTTACTTGTTGAATGAGGGATCAACCTAAGGTCTCTTTTCCGCGAGAGGTATAGCGTCCAAGGTCCTACCGAGCTACGGAACGAGGTGGCCAAGACAATCACAGGGCGCAAGGGATCATTTTCTCTCTGGTTCGGGCCTCTCGCAGGGGAGATAACAGCCCTACGTCCAGTGGTTGTACTGATGTGTGAAGATGGTTACAAGTACTGCACACAGGCAGGAATGTGAGTTTAGTGGAGAGAGCCTAGTGAAAAGCCATGGAACCGAACCCCCAGCCCTTCGCGTGAGAGGGTATTTATAGGGGACTACAGGCGACAAAGCATTTATTACAGGCGATCTCATCGCTCGACGACGCAGGTCATTACCGCGCCACCCGCCGGGCACCACGCGACGTGGGTACAACGAGCGTAGATTGCGGGTGCGCGGACCACGGGCGGCAGGTCGAGGACCCCCGAGCAAGCATGCTCGGGGGAGGGGTGCTTGACGAAGGTCGGAATGCTCGAGGTACCCTACGTAGGGACGACGCCCGAGCACGAGCATGGTCGACGCCAGCCCGGTTCCAATGGTCGTTTATGGGCAATAACCAATCCCCGACAGGGTCTTTGGTCCGATCTTGTCATGTGGTATACCCAGAAAAAAAATCGGGGTTCTGTTTCCCCCTAGTCCACTAGTGTCAAGAGTTCTGGAGGTTGAAGAAACACAGTGTAGTCAGCAGTGAGTATACCGGTTCAGCGACTAAGCTTAAAGAGCTTCCAACGGTTCATATTTGATCACAGTAAAGGGAATGATCATCTGATGGTTGAAAGACCATGAACAGTATTTACAGACAAAGTAGTTTTTACCATTCTATTTAGTTGTAATCTTTTGTTAAGTTTGTTCTGTTTATCGTATCAATCCAATTCGGTGAAATCAATCCAATTCGGTGAAAAGTGAATGTAACGAGTATAAAACCCTAAATCGATTTTGGAGAGAAAAAGAAGAGAATATTCCGCATATCTAGAGTCTACCTAGTTTGTTAGGGTTCCTCTTATGTTTCTTGATTTGGTTTTTCATTTTCCTATGATTTTGTTCGATTTGTGATGGTGATCTGGAGTTGGGTTCCATCTTGGTGAGTCGGATTTCTTTATGGCCCTGATAAATTCGTATCGGAGCATCTTTCTCTCCTTGGCCGTCCGTTTTGAGTGGTTCTGTTGCAGATCCTGGTTGGGGCAGACCGTAAAATCCCCTAATTGTGCAGCAGTATAGGAGATTTGTTAGAGCAGATTTGTGTGGGTTATATTCTTCCGATTATTATGGATATTCAGGAAGAGATCAAAAAGATCCAGTGTCGACTTGCAGATTTAGAAACGTTTAAGTCAAATGTGGCTGAGATCAAGAACTTACTTATAGAAAGAACTCCTCAAGTGGCCAACCCAATGGATTAGCAGAGCCCGTCGGTAAACATTGAGAGTAAGCTTCTTTTGAGTTGAATCGGGTTGGGTTGTCGATGGGGTTTTCTAGTAGTCCTGTGGAAGCGTCTGGTATAACCGGAAGTCAAGTAGCTGGTAATCACTTTCCACCCATTTTCACCCCTGCCATCAGAACATCTTCTTATCCATCTTATAGAGGTCTAAGTGGAGGAGTATATGTGGGGAATGGTGTTTGTGTTGGGCCTCAATTACCACAGCAAATATACCCGGGTGCACATATGGGAATCGGTGGTCAATAGGGATCTGGGTATTGTCATCCTGCCTTGCCACAATACATACAATTGGGTAATGTTTACTGTGGTGTTAACATGGCTCAAAACATGCATTCCCTGGGAGTTCAATTGTTTGATGCCCAAAGGGAATCTTATTGTGGGGAGAACAGTGGTGTGCACCAATATGCTGAGGCTATACTTAAGGGCAACAACTGCTGTGCAATCAGGGCTCCCGTGCAATCACCGTGCAATCCAACTAAGAAAAGTTTCAAAAAATTCTGAAAAAAATCATGGATGTACATCTCATCTTACCCCATCTACATATAAAATTTCATGATCAAATTCGTCCTATGCTAGAAGTTACAAAAAAGACAAATTTGAGGTGCATTTGAACTATTCAAGTTTGTCAGAAATTTGTCTTTTTTAGAAATTCTAGCATAGGACGAATTTGATCATGAAATTTTATATGTAGATGGGGTAAGATGAGATGTACATCCATGATTTTTTTCAGAATTTTTTGAAACTTTTCTTAGTTGGATTGCACGGTGATTGCACGGGAGTCTTCTTAGTTGGATTGCACGGTGATTGCACGGGAGTCCTGATTGCACAGCAGTCGTTGCCATAATTAAGGGTCCAAAGCTTGAGTTATCTCCATTTTCAGGGGAAAATCTGATTGGGTGGATTGACCAGTGTGAGAATTTTTTTTAAATGGTTGGTACTCCTTCTGATCAATGGGTGAACTTAGCTGTTGGACATCTAATAGGCAGAGCAAACACCTGGCTTAAAGGTATTGGGATTCCCTAGCAATCTGTGCAATCCTTTGTGACCGTTTTTCTAAAGCTAATGCTCATGAGGCCATCGAGAAGTTGCAAGGCATTAAGCTGTTGGTAAATTGGGGTGGAAAGATCCAGTAAATTTTAAAAATTTATTCCCTTTCCCCGACCGATCGCTGCATTAGAATCAAGATTTAGAACATACCAAAAGCAATAAATGCGTACTATGGTTCTGAGAGTACAAATACAAAGTTTTTTGCAGAAACTCTCCGTGAAGCTCGTAGCTTCAATGCCTGGATGTAGCAGCTGAAATGGATAGATCGGATCTTCGTGGCAGTAGCAGCCACGACCTTCAAGTATCCACATGAATAGGTGGACGATACCGTATGCCGGTATGCTAGTACCGCTCGATACGACTCTTATGACATTTTCTGGTTCAGGTGAAACATTTTCACCTCCTTCTATTTTTTCTTAATTTTCCTCTGCATTTTCACCTAAACCTTTTTCACCTTCTTCTATTTTTTCTCAATTTTTCTCTACATTTTCTGAACCCGGAGGCACATACCTATAGCTGGATTATTGTAGCAAGGCGGTTGCTACAGTAACTACCACGTGATACTGCAGCAAAGGCGGTTGTAAACAGTACCCGGGAGAGCTGGCACTGTAGCAGGTCGGTTTGCTACAGTGCTGCCAACATGCTATAGTTTTTCCCAATACTGCTACAGTGATTTTTGCGAAAAAAAACCATTTTTTTGCGCACAGATTTGCTGCTATTTTTGTAAACAACCAGATATCATATTCAATCGCATTGAAATATATGTCACAAAAGAAGATTTCATAAATCTGTCTTAAGCCTATTCTAGTGTGTGACCATTTAGGTTCATGTTATGTTGGCAATAAATCGAAAAACTCTTTTTCCGATTTATTAGTTGCAAGTGGCTCCTAGCAGAACATAACGACTACGCAAATTGCATGAATGCCATTTATCCGACAAACCTTCAATGAATACATGTTGGTCCCTTTGTCACTTTGATATCACGGTTTAACTCAATGTTGAGGTCGGCCATCCTTGCACTGTTAAACCGATTTTCTCGATTATCTGAAATAGACTAACAAGATCGATCGATTAACAACTTTAATCATTTGGACATGGCATGCACATTCTTTAGTCTGTTTCATCGAGTGGCCTATTGATATCATTCTCTCAATATGAGGATGACAAATTCCATCTTGATCATACACTTCCCTATGCATGATTCAAGATATATCCGAGTGTTGTCATTATGATTATCCAATTACAAACAACGTTAGACAACATCAAAGCATATCATCCTCATGTAGAAAACTGTGTTGATCTCAAATCTAAGGATCAATCATTGTGACATTAATCAAATCCTCAAAAGGTCTTTTGTTCCCTTGTCTCCATTGGAAGATGTATTGTGTTAACCATTAGTATAACAGACAATAGCCACTTCTGTCTTAATCACTTGAACAATCTCCTACTTGTTAAATTGAGTGGCGCACACCAGTTTTTCTGTCATTCTACACCAACTCCATCCTGCTGTATGTGTTAAAGTTGTTGTATATCTTGTAATTCCATATAAATAATGTCTAGACTTTGTGGTTGTCCGACGTATTTGTTGTAAACTTATGATGATTCGCATAATCTTGCAATATGTAGGGAAAGTTTTTTTTCCCTCCAAAATGTCATCCTCTGGAAATAACTCATAAGGTCAAAGTAGTTGCTATGCTTCCTAAGATTTTCTGTAAGTATAATCTGTTTTATTTATTTTGTGCTATAAAAGAGCCTTTAGTGAAGGTCTATTTCTGAAGTTGAACTACCTGGTGCAGTGGTGCCTTTGCCTAGAATGAACAATTTTATTACACGACCCTTTCTTTGACAGTATTTCAAAAAATAACCCCAATGAAAACTTATTTTTAAAGGAGAAAAATTAGCTCAGTACCATCGCCATCGCCATCGCAAAGATGTATAAACTGGAAAATATCATCGCATTTGAGGCTAACAAGTGGGCCTTGGGACAACATGCCAGCACATTTGAGGCTGTCAAGGGGGCCTTGGGACAACATGTCAGCGGCGATGGTACTTTCTAACCTGAATGATCTTTGAATTGCAATTGTATGGAGCAATTCGCCCTTTTTAAAAAATAACCCAACGGTGTGGCAAGGTTGGGTCATTTTTTTGGAATAAGTTAGAGTGGGGATTATTTTTAAAATATTGTTGATAAAAGGTTTATTAAAATTTTACTCGTCGTCTTTCCTAAAGAAGCAATTCCAGAATATAGATGTCCTGCAGGCTTACTGTAAGTGTTTACTTGTCGTCTTGCCTTTAAAAAGCAATTTCAGAATATTTATCGTGCAGCCTAACACAAATTTCAGCGCTAGTTCCATCCTGGCATATGTCATCTTCAGTGCTTTACCCATGATGATGATATATCTTGGACCATGAGTCCATGTATCATGTTCAAATGCTTCTTATCTGCACAGGACGGACGGATGGATGGATGGTGCGCAATGACTGCGTAGCCACATTTAGTTTTCCAAGTGCACACAACCTTTTTCTCAAAATGATATACCCTTGGCCGTTGAATAGGATGCAAATTAAATAGCTAGCGAGGTTCTCATGTATTCCGAAAAATAGTACATATTAGGGCTATATGGATTCGAACTGTAGACCTTCTCGGTAAAACAGACCAAACAGATTATTATCAAAATGATTCGAATTGTTTCAAAGGCCCAACATTTACGATCTATTCATTTAATATTTCCCTTTTTAGAATACAAAATTTTGCATTTATATTATCCATCACATATAGAAATACCCTATCCTATCCATTCGGAAATTTTGGTTTGGTTCAACTCCTTCAATACCGGATCGAAGAGCATTTATTGCGATTCTTTCTCAACTACTATTCGAATTGGAATAGTCTTATTACTTTAATGAAATTGATTTTTTAAAAAAAAAGAAAATAAAAGACTTTTTCGATTCTTATATTACTCTTATGTATCAATATGAATTTTTCATGTTGTTTCTTCGTAAACAATCTTCTTGCTTACCATTAACATTAGTCCCAGTGTAGATAGAAATTCCTTTATGGTCTAATTCCGAGCGGTAGTAAATACTAGGACTTAGCAATATCTGATTGATCACAATTCGGTATATTCCATTTATTATAAAGGTTCCTAAGGAATTTCCAATAGAAATGGTTTGCTTTTGCACATCGAAACCAAAAATTAATCTCGCAGATACATTGCGTGTGTAGGTGTTTGGGCCGTTACTAGGCCTAAATGTGTGACACCGTACATGCAACTCGACCGGTGTGCGTCAAAAGTTATGCTAACTGGGCTGATGGTGAGCCGACCTCTCAATCTTAAGCGGGCCAGGGCATTTACCGACGCCGTTAATCGGCCGAAGGTCGTATGTTCGATGTTGGGCCGGAGAACATTAATCAACATTCTCTCAGTGGTCGAACGACAAGCACCTATGTTGAAATGTTGAATCTTGTCGTGCTAATATAATAGATGGGCTGGAGAGGATATCAAAACTCTTAGCAAGCAATGTGTTCCAGTGAGAATTACTTTTTGTCCAAATCATCCATGCAATCAAGCAATCTACTAGCTTACAGAAGCAAAGAGTCAGGAAACCATCTTGAACTGAACACTATAGGTAGATCAATAATTTTAATTGCACCATTATATGCTGCTAAGAATGAGAAAAGTTATATTACCACAAAAGCATTGTTATATGTAAGAAGTTAGCCACAAACGCATTGTTACTTATTCAAAGGTTTTGTAGCTTGTGAATTATCCAAGAATTCAACATCATAAAACTATCCCTCATTTGTATTCCGGACTGAGACTTGTGAATTATCTTCTGAAGTTGTCGGCTACTTGTTTTTACCCACTTCTCCAAACTTACCATGTTTACATGAAAAACAGGATGCAACAAGTAAAGCTGAAATAATGTCTTCAATTAAAGCACAAGAGCAATCATGCGACTGAAAACATTACCACAGCACCCGGCTAAAATGTTATGTCGAATGAAGGCGCAAGAGCAACTAATACGAATGAACATTACCACACCACAGCAACTCACAATACTTTGGGCCTTTGGGGGCAGTTTTTCGTTCTACAAGCCTCACCTTGCCTGCCTAGGTTGCTTTCCATGAAAATTGATGTTTTGGTTGGTGTGCCCAGGTCAGTTGTAAAATGTACTCATTGAGACAAGTTCGCAAGAAAGACGACTGCTGCCTCTTAATCTGTAGGTTCTATTGTCACTACTAGTGCTTTTAAAACCACGGCATAAGACATTACAAAATAGCCATTTATCACATATCCAACCTTTTTATATATATAAAAAAGGTTTACTGTAGCACATCCTGATTGACCTTCCAGCGAAAGAAAAATGTAACATTGCTATACTACCTCCTGTTGCAAATATAAGTCATCTGGACATTGGCAGAGTCTACAACCACTTTGACTGCTAATGTCTATCAGAAGGTGTTAAAAATCACAAAAATAATATGTTATGAAAGCACATTTCATGATGAATCTAGTAATATCAATTACATATAGCCAACAATATAGATACTTTTTTTACATATTGATGATCGAAACAAATTATTGACTGACATGGTTCTAGGAAGACTTATATTTGCAATCATAGGGAGTACATGTCATGTGTTTCTTGTCCTTTAACTTTCTCATCCAATCATCTTGGCCTCCAAGCACTAAGCAGTCTAAAACTAATTAATTGTCACAAATGACAGCCCCTAGATAAAAGCTTCATATTTTACTTTTGCCTCGTATAGTTCAGTCCTTCTCAACCTCCTTTACATATTCATCAATTTTATCAATTGTTTCACGCATATAGTCTCTAAACCTACTATCATATGCTACGTGCAAGTGTTACTTCGATACGAACACAGGAGTTAGAATCCGACTCAGATTCAGGGTGTCTGATTCGGCAAATTTTTTTGGACACGGATGTCTGAGTAACACTGAAAACACTACACCACAACCCTTCTGCAACCCGTTCTCTAAAAACAGGTAACTACTTATTGCTGAATGCTGAACAACATCTCATTAATGTAACAAACGAAAATCTTTAAAAAAATTCCTAGATTCACCATGTTTCATTAAATTAAATGGGCATGGTTGAGAAAGATGGCGTGGTTACTACAAAATAGATGTTCCAAATAAAGTTATATAAGGGCACTCTTATCCATGGCATCATCAAATGATGCATTCCTTATCCTGAATGCTAAATGTTCAAACAGTAAAGTTTGAATATTAACTGAACTACAACTTGCCTAGTCCCCTATATAGAGCTCCTAACCATATATTAAAATGTTCAAACAGTTTAGTTCTCAGGTTTGTGTCTTTGTAAGGGTGTAATGGTGATGTTAGCGCGGCGGCTAACTGTGTGAGTGGCGGTTAGCTGGACGGCTAACAGTGTGAGTTGTGAGGTTTTTTCGGGACCGGTTTTTTCCTTATAAAAACGGGGCCACTACTTCTTTTCCCTCTTAATAAACTTTGCGGCAACTCTCTTGCTGCTCTTTCAAAAAAATATAATAAAATTAGAGTCCATCCACCAAGAGAGACTGCATAAATTGCAGATTCGCATGCAGAAAATTAGATATTGGGTCATAAACTATGGTATATGAAAACAGTCCCACAACTTTAAGCAATAAGCATACATGTTGAGCAATATTTTACTTGTATATCGCAAGCATCTTCTGTATTAATAGGCCTGGCAAAGCTGAGCCACTGACCAACTATGACTTTGCATAATACGGATGTAATTCCATGGAAAACCACAATTGATACTTTCAAATTCAACCAATCGACACAATAAAAAAAGAAAAAAAAAATTCAGATATGCAAGTACTCGTGGTCTTTGTAGAATATTACCAAACCACTTGTTCTCTTTTCATGGTTCATAACCTAATAACATTGCATGAGTTACAATTTGCAGCCTTGTAAACCAAACAGCCACTGAAAGAAAGCACTATAAGCTGGATATACTTAAAGAAAAATTATGATAGCTCCACATATGCACTTGCTCAACGTGAAGAGTAGTAGAGGACCAGAAGTGGCCAATTTGTGGGTGGTGGGCGAAGAGTGGAAAGTCAATATTGATTCCTCCCTCTAATAGGGAGATGTACCCCCCAAAAAAAAAGAAAGAAAAAAGCACAGCTCTACTCAAATGTTCCATTCAGCAAATGCACACACATGTCAAAAAAGGAAAAAAAAAACTGACTCCACGTAATGGATTTAAAGCGAGACTAGAACCCAGAAAGTACAGTAAAGCATATGACAAGTGTAATATTAAGTGAGTAAGGACACCAAACTGCACCTCGATCACTCAGTCAGCCAAAGCTGTATAGTGCGCAAAGCACTGACCTGATCAGTTCCCACAAATTAACCCAGAGCTAAAGGCACGAAAGTAGCATAGAATAAACAAAACCCCTTGGATCTGTATCAGAGAAAGGGTCAACGTCAACAGCTTTCAGGATCTATCAAGGAAAATCCAAGAAATTACAGAATGCATCAAACCCCTAGATCCAGTCAGGATTTCCTTGCTTCCACAAGCGATAATGCACTAATTGCGGAAAAAGTTAACCTACATCCCATTTTTCCTTCTACACAGCAAATTCCCAAACTTAATTTATTTCTCAGATGACCACAGGTTCAGAAACTTCCTCATGGGACTAAAAACCTTCGGAGCTATCTGCAGTATCAATTATCAAGGCAACGAAATTAAACCACAAATGGATCAAATCAGCACCTAATAGAAATAGTCGCTCAAACGAGATCCAAAACCTAATCCTGCTTGCGAAACGCTAAACGCGCATGTTATGTCCCTTGGCAACCGAATCAAGTTCGGTGCGTGAGATCGGCGCAAGAGCAGGATGCGGCAAGGAAAAGGGGAAAGGTAGAAGAAGAAGAAGAAGAAGAAAGCGAAAGCATTCAGATCATTCCGTATCCTCTGTTTTTCACCCTTACAATGGTTTATATACTCCCGCCTTTCACCCCAATTACCGCAACCAAGTTTCATTAACCACAGCTATTCACCAGCCCTGATCAAGTGTCGTAATTACTATTCACCATCCGCTAATTGCCGGTGCTCCCCTGCGACGCCCGCTACCGTCCGATACAACTCGCCCGTCATCCTGCGCTGATCCGAGCCGTAACAGCGCACGAGTCAAACGGGGAGGGGTTCACCTCAAACGCTTCAATTCAAACCGCAGAGCGGACCGTCCGGCGCTGATTCGAGATGAGATTCAGATATAAATTTGGAGGCAACCATTCACCGGATCGGAAATGCGAAGCGAATAGAAACGGCTAAGGAACACACCGCCGAGGCGGAGGTATCCGCACCGGATGCGGATGCTCGAACCGAGTAGAGGAATCTATCCACCTTATCTGAGACGCGAAACGAACCAAACGCGTCAGAACTAGCGCGTCGCAATGCCCACCACCACCAAACCAAACCAAAATCGCGAGGTAGGCTTACCAGAACTGCGTCCGCCCCACCTGCCGAAACACGCCGCCGACGCCGAGGCTCGGCATCAGGGAGAACACATGCGCCGCGGGTGGACGAAGATTCGGGTGGGGCGATCGGCTCTAGATCTATGAAGGGAAGAGATTGGAGGGGAGGCATCGCGTCGGTGGGAGGTTAGGGTTTGCTCATCTGTGGCGGAGGAGGGGTGGGTTTCCCCTTTCCATGTCGTGGTGACGGTTCAGGACTGAATTTTGCCGGCGGCGTGGACGAGGTAGAGGATGAATTGACGAGGAGAAGCGGAAGGCTACGGGCCGTCCGCACGCGATCCGACGGTCCGAATCGCATGCTGCGCCGCCGATGACAGCTGGCAAAAAAGTGCACATTCAAATGCTTCAGGATTTGTGCGAGTCTGGTTTGCAACGGGAGGAATTCAACAATTCATACAGCCATAAAATTCCTCGCAAAAATCATCTTACGTAGTCCTATGTAAAAAGTCATTAACAGAACCAGCACAATTTGTATACCAACCAACATTATTACAGAATTTAGAAGCGTAGAGGGCAGCACCAGTGCAATCAACAGACAAATCCTCACCATGTAAGCAGTAGAATCATACCTCCAAAAGGCACTGAGGATGCCTACCCAAAACCATCAGAACACAAATCTACATTGCATTGTGCACAAGTTTCAATCAGCTGTTCGCAAAACGGAGACAAACTCAAGACATGCATTTGCTCAAATAAGGAGGACCAAAGTTCCAACTTGATGTCCACAGGTAATTCGTCCATCAATTTACCACTAGAGGCGCCACGGGCCAACAAGAGATGCAAAGCTTGAACACCGTTTTTTAAGTCACAACATTGCACGATACATAAGTTATTGAAAAGGATAGTACAACCGTACAAGCCTCAGCCTACAGCAGGTCTTATGCTGGAACAATGAAAACAAGCTCCTATCTCGTTTCATTAAGTTAACAAATCCATCATCATCTCATACCGAGATGAAGGCACACGGCAATTCTGGAACTAGTAAGGGCGATATCGTCGGCTATGGCTCCCTTCTCCGCCTCGGCTCCCGCCATCACGTCGGTCACCCCTTCGAGGAGGGGGTGGAGGGGGCATCCCACCAGGTTGTTGCCTATCAACATTACAAACACAATGTGAGGAACTGGAGATATGGGGGTTCAGGCATCTTTTAACACTAGGACAGAAGAAAAATGGCCTTACAGAACATAGCCAAGACGACCATCAGGGAGCACCATTGGTACCATCCTCATACCAGCTGGTGCTGGTCCTCTACCATAAATCATAGGCTGCAAAAGGAAGAATGTCCATAAAGCCAAATAATACACTGTAAATATTGCGTATAGTCCACACATAGTTAGTATGGCTTACCTGGTTGAATCCAGGACCACCACCACCATAAGCACCATATGGATCTCCCATGTAACCACCATAAGGAGGAAGAGGAAAATTAGGAGCTCCTCCAGGCTTGAATGAGTGGTCAGGTTTCTTATCTCCCAAAGGTTTGGCCATGGATACTTCCAGCACTTGCCCTGTGTTTCAGTCAGCACAAGATTTAACTCTATTACTGTTAAACTAAAATTTAATATGTAGCTGTCCATGTACTAGTTGGTAATTCCAGTGAGTAACAACCTACTTTTACTAATATATGGTCCTCAAGACCCAAAACAAAGTCACTAATTTCTCATGTACAGTTATTTTATAACAACATAGTACTACTGACTGAAAGGCCCCAATCACAACAGTAATTCACATCTGATTTCCACATGACAATTACCTAAATAAACATTACCAATACAACATTAAATTTCATTAGATAATGGTGACAAGGGAAAAAATTACCCTCAATTTCATATTTTTCACTTCCTTTAACTGCCTTCAGTGCACTTGATCTTTCAGCGAAGTGAACAAACCCAAAATCCCTCTTATGCCCAGCCTTAGCAGGTGGTAAAACTATTTTTGTGACTTCTCCATGTCTTTCAAACAGTTCCTTAATCTTCTCTTTAGAAGCATTCTCTGGTAGGTTCTTCACATATATAGTCTTCACCTGCAAATCAAAATGTGATTTGAGACAAATGGTCCCAGTACTCAACAAAATATAGTAAGGTATTTTGATGTTAATTTCTGCTTATGAAAAGAAAATCGACAGGCTTAAGAGTGCCTTAAACAAATAGATTTCATTCATAACAGAATAGCTCACAAAGGTTTAGCCCATGGCAAAAGCTAAAGTCAGAATGCTAAATTTGCAGCGCACAGAAACATTATGAAAAACATGGTTAAAATTTGACTTAACCGACTTAACATGCAACAGGATGCGCTTTTTTGTAGCAACTAAAGCATGTGTTCTTCAACAAATGTTCAACTGAAACTAAAGTTGTAAGACTCATCAAGTCTCTGTCCTTGTAGTCCCATTTCCTACACAAAATTCATTGAAAAAGGTCCACTAATACAAATGAGAAATGACTAATAACAAAATATAAATTTAAGTTCGAAACGTTTCACACTTCTTTATTTCATTTGCCAGTAGCTTTCGTTTGTTTCTAATGAATTATGGCATCCAAAAAAGTAAATGAAATGCTTCTTTTACAAATAAACTACCCAACTTGCAATATAAACACGTTTGTACACAGCTCCTGCCATCAAATCACACAGCTACACTGTAAACATTTAAGTATGATATGCGTAAACATTGAGTTTTTCATGTACAGTGTCCACCTGAGCAGCCGCAGAAGAAGAATCTGATGAACCCTTGGGTTCAGCCCAGCTGACAGTCAATTGGCTTCCATCAACCTTAAAATTTGGTGCTGACAATTTCTGCTTGGAGTAGTCTGCACAAGCGTGGTTATAATACTCAACAAAGAGGAACCCACGGTTACGGCTTGGGTCATGCAAATCCTGCAAGACAACATCACTATTAGCAAATCTGGAACATTCCTCCTAAAAAAGACAATCAAGACATGACAAACCACACCTTGAACATCTCGATGTTCACAACACCTGGCCCCTTCTCTTGTATTATGTTCCTCAGCTCCTCCTCACTCAACCCCTTGGGCACATTCCCGACGAATAGCCTGTGCTTTGCCTGCGACAATGAACATCGCAGTGTCCTCCCCTGCAACAAACCATCCAATATAAGTGCATCATACGTGACAGAACCCGCAAGGCATGCCGCCAGCTAGACAACCCAGAGTGCCACACTACCTTGTAGTCCTTGTCGTGCAGCTCCTCGATAACACTCTGTGCCACGTCCTTGGCTATGAATG
This sequence comes from Guadua angustifolia, assembly GCA_036346375.1. Lineage (NCBI taxonomy): Eukaryota > Viridiplantae > Streptophyta > Magnoliopsida > Poales > Poaceae > Guadua > Guadua angustifolia. The sequence goes on along the minus strand of JAYEVE010000704.1, from coordinate 73,774 downwards.
TGACAAAGGCAAATCCTTTGTTCTCTTTTGTGTCCTTATCCTTCATCAACCTCACCTGTCATGCACCACAGTATCACAAGGTACTACTACATCACATTCCATGTCACAAAGATGACAACCAAATACCAAAAAAGCTGAGAACTTTCAGAGACCTCATAGATTTCGCCCAATGGCTCGCATAACTCGCGGAGATCCTCCTCGGTGGTGTCACGAGGGAGGCCACCAATGAACACCTCAGAGCCCTGTGGCGGCAGCGCGAGCAGCTCATCCCACTTCCTCTTCTCGTCCTCGTCCCCAGACCCATCAGCACCACTCTTATCCATCCCGTCGCCGCCTGCGCCTCCCGCGGCAGGTTCGTCACCTTCAGCCGTCATCCCTGCGTCGTCCTCCCGGCCGTCCCCATCACCATCGCCCTCGATCTGCCTGTCCTCGGTGTCATCCTCCTCCTCCGGCTCGTCCGAGTCCTCACGGCGGCGGCGATAACCGTCGTCGTCGTCCATGATGTCGTCGTCCCCCTCCAGGTCCACCTGTTCCTCCGGCTCCTCCGAGTGCTGCCGATCCGACATCCGAACAGCCTAACCCTAGAAACAACAACCAAAAAATCACCAAAAATCAGGAACCCCTCACAAAAATCCCCCTAAAATCGCACGGATTCGCATCAGAACAGGCAAATTGCACACGCGCGCTACGGATCTGACGGCGGGAGATCAAAAATCGGTACCTTTGACCCGGAAAAAACCTAGGGAAATTAGTCGATTCGAAAAGCGCGGCATGATGCGAGAGAAACAGTAGTACAAGATTAGCAGTAGCAGTGGAGCGAGAGGATTCGATTCGATTTTGATTGATATGTGAGCAGCAGTAGAAGGGATTGGAGAAGAGGAGGAGGCGAAGCTTACTGGAGAGTGGAGTTGTGTGGTTTGGGGGAGGATTTGGCTTTTGGATGCTGCTGTGCTGCCTCCAGCGCTGAAGGGGAAAGGCCAGCATTTTGTGCCGAGTTTATATCATACAGCTAGCTCGGGATGCAGGGTCCCCATCCCATCCGTAGGCTACTATCGGCCCTTGGATCGAGATCCAAGGGCTGTGAGCGGACACCGTCAATCGAGGGGTCTTCTGTTCTGTGATATGTTATGTATGGTCGTATATAGAAATTCTTGAAATATCAGGTGACTGCTGAAAAGAATCGATTTCTGTCATATGGTACGATCACGGAAATCATTTCAGAGTGCGATATAGAGAGCATCTTTTGCGGTACTGCCATGTAAATTTTGTCACACATTTTTGACTCCTAAATAGAGCGAAGAAAATTTAGAGTCTGTTTGGTAGTGTTTCAGATCTTATCTTCACCTGAGATCTGAAACTTACAGGCTAAAATAAAGTGAATTAAGTTTATATTTTTGGTCTAAAATGTAAACAAAATGATCCATCTAAACATTCTTAATGTACTCACAGCTCCGGCTCCATGAATTTAGTGAAACTAGAAATACCTAGCTCCACCAGATTTCACCAGATCCACGGATCCACAGATCTGGTGGAACTAGAGTTCTACCAAATACACCCAAAATAATTTTGGGTGATCTTATTCAAGCATTCATCCTCCAATTGCCGGTAACGGTGATTAATCGCCCTTTCACTTCTTTGTTGTGATCTCAAGAATTAATTTTTATCTGATCTCAAGTGTGGCAGCATCACATATTTTTCGGTGGGATGTTTGGAGAGTTTGGACTCATAGGAATCTGAATTATTCGCACATTCTATCCCCCAGGCAACATTTATGGAATTGAGCATGAGTGATTTCAGCCGTTCATTCTCGATGGACTCATGGTGATATCCTTTTTATTCCCTTGGTAATAGTATTATCTCAAGCATTAATTTCATATTGGTGGAATAGTATACGGAAGGAACCTCCATTAAACAACGGGTCCGAACAAATCGCCGGACAGCAGATCGATTTACACAGGATAGGGAATGATCCAAGCACTGCTTGGACAGTCTATCAGCTACCTCATTACAGGAAACACTGAAACCTTCATACTGCGAGTCTGCGACAACCTTCACTGGCACCCCCACCCCCACGACGGAAAGGCCTTAAATTCAAAGCCTTTGACATGCTGGATGCAACAGTTTCAATAATCACACGTTTCATGCCTAGTTCCGCCGCTCATGCGAGTGCGTTTGATTTCTTCAACCACGATGAAGCAGCGCAAATCCTCCGCTGAAGTAAGCCAGGCAAATTCGTAGTTCTAGCTTTTCCGGATCCCTCGTATTTTTTTTTGTTTTGCAAATTTAACCTTCGTGCAAACTCAATTGCAAAAAAAAAAAAAAAGCCTCCTCTCTAACCACAAAAAAATCAGTAGGCGACATATATCACCTATCATACTCGTGTATTACGATAGAGGCCTGAAACAGCGGCTAGCCAAATACCGAGCACCACGGCACGGAACAGGGCGGTAGCGGCTCGACAATAGGTCCAGCACACAGGTGTCATGGCAAGGCGGCTTGGCAGGAGGCAGCACAGGCAGGGCGACAGGACCTGTCACAGTGCCCGAGCACGGAAGGTTCCTACCATGCTTCCCTAACTCAATAGCACCTTCTGCCGTTGTCGACTGTCTACGCCTCTTACCACGGTACACAAGTGCGACAAGTGACATGTGAGAGTCTCTGGTTGATGTGGTTGCAAGTTAGACTGTAACAGTGGGCAGAGTATCTCAAAGAGGAAATATAACCATGATGAGAACGTATTCCCTGGCAGCAAGTTCATCCATCTTGTATATAATACATCCTAGATCACTTCTGGAATTTGCTAATACTTGATCAGCTCTATATATGGCAATAACTAAAAATAGTTCTATCCATATTAGTAGTAGAATATGATATTGGTTCATGGCAGCAGCAAAATTTGGTTCAATTTGCCATGGAATTTTGGTTATTCTCATGTCTATTGTAGAGGATAGGCTTTTGCGTATGGGGTATGAGGTTGTGAGAATTGCTAAATTTGTGCAACTAAATAAGAGAAGATATAATTTGTTTGAAAGCTCATTTCCAATGGTGTTAATTTTTATTTAGTTTCAGGGTTGTCATTATGGCATAACCGCATAAGTTTGAAGTTAATATCCCTCCTGATAAGGTATATATATTTCTTTGCCTGATGGTTAATAATAAAATGTTCAAAGCGATAATCAGAAGTAAAAGTCAGCATGTGGATGATTCATCTTGCACCTTCTTTGATTTTCTAGATATAAGTTTAGCAGCACCTAAACACTTGAATCAAATAGTTAATTCAAAAGAAGTTTCTGGGTTAGCATAGTCCATTATTTGAAACACAAAGTATTTGAAAACAAAAGAATTTTAGATCCTCTGTTCGTAGTAAAACTTTAATATTGTTGGGTGTACTTTAGCTATTATGCAATCCACCAGGATCAAGGTCCTCGTCGCCGGCCGTGGCTTGTAGTTTTCTGAAGTTACATATCCCTAACTCTTTGCAGCCTTAATGGTATTTCATATCATCTGGCCATCATGTTTGAATACTTATTTTCTTTTGCAGACGCTACCAAGTAAAAGTTTTTCCAATTTTAGGAGTGGGTCAACATGTTTCGACTTTGGAGATGCTGAGCTAGATCACATTCCATCTATCCATGTTAGCTTGATGCATGTTTGATAGCAAGCATGTCATCTGGGTAAATATGGGATAATCCCATATTGTATTTTTTTTCTTGTGTGGTCACTTGTTTAGCTAGACTAATCAAAGGAACTTTCTTTCATCACTACAGGACTTATTTTGAAATATAAATTGATGTGGATATGGTTGTGATAGTGAACAAGGGAGAGGTACAATTTTAGCATAACAGTACGCCACCCGATTCCTCTCTCTCTCATAAAGAAAATGCATACGTAGGCCAATCGTTTCATCTCAAAATTCAAATGAACAAAGAGATGTAAGGGTACTGCAATGCAATGTTGCCACATTCATAATGTGTCAATGAATTAGTGACTGTAAAAAAAAACTAATTTATGGGGTGTTTGGCACAACTCCAGTTCTACCAAAATCTGTGGAGCGAGATATTCCTAACTCCAGAAATTTACAGAGCTGGAGCTATGAGTATATTAAGAGTGTTTAGGTGGATCATTGTGTTTACATTTTAGACTAAAAATATAAACTTAATTCACTTTATTTTAGCCTACAACCTCCAGATCTGATGTGGAGCTGAGATCTGGAGTTCTGTCAAACAGGGTAACCACTATTTACATTAAACATCTTGCATTTGTTTACATTAGCTAATTTTTTTGTTCTTAGATCAACAAGGCCGCAGGGCTTGCAGGTTCAGCTAATCTTTGCGGTGCTGCAACTCTAAAGCTATCGTCTGCTTCTACTGAAAGGTTTTTGCCCTTTTAGAAAAAAAAACCTTATTTCACTTATATTATTGTTCTATCTGTTTTTCCTTAATGATTTACATGTCTATGAAAACTGATAATGCACAAACATTAGGCTCTGTGCAACAGATTAGTACACTAGATCGTCAATCATTTCGGGGAAAATAGGCCAAAGGGTTCTTCTGGTTCAGTATTCTATTTTTGTTCAGTTCCATGAATTATTATTGTTAGGTTTCTTGAGCTCCAAATTGGGTACAGATCAATAGACTTATCACGAGATATGTGTGCAAGATTTGCTCTTGGAACTTAGAGGGACTTGTGTTTACCATCTTGCACTATGAGCATTGGTAAGGACATTGTGCTGCTGGACTCCCAAGGTAGGGAAGGTGACCGTCGCCAATGAACTCATCGAGTTGAGGTGCCCTGTCTATGTTGGGGAGAAGGGTGAGTTGATTCTGGGTGTCGCAGCATGTTCATTATCCCAGATGTTTGATAATGCATGATAACCCATAAAAAGGTCGAGAAAATTTTGTGTGTGCGACTTGGCCATTTTGTGCGTGTGCCATCACATAATCCATTCTTTTGTGTGTGCCACCAAACGGATTGACCTTGCTGCTCAATGCCATTTATGACCGGCTGAGGAGGTCAACTTGGGCTGTTCTGGCATCGTGAACGTCTAGGCTGAGTCATTGAAACAGAAAGTCATGTCTTTACCATCTCAAGGATGTTCTTGGAATAACATAGTTACTTAGTTATAAAGGGAGCACTTTGTGTGCCTTTGCATTATAAAATCTTATTTGAACTCATGTTACTTCTATTTGTCTTGTTTTGTGGTAAAGCTTCTGTAAGATTTCACCGAATTTGATTTATAAAAGGGTACTTTAATGTCATTCAATTTCTATCTGTGTATTTAGCCATCTGCTTAAACGTTAAATGTATAAGAAGTGACTGCATTTTTGTAGAAGTGAAATACTGAGGCCCCTTTTGGGACAACTTCCTCTCACAATCAGAAGCTATCCTTTACATAGAATCAGAATCTGGGTGCCAGTTGATTATCATTGATTCTTGTTGGCTCAGTCCTCCACCTTCACGCGCAGCTGGCCTAGCCTGATTCTCCCACAATCAGAAGCAGCTTCTCCTATAATCTAAAATGTACATAATTAAAAATTGTCCCGAAAGAGGCTGAATAGGCGCTTATAATAAGGCGAAGGAGGATATAAATTATAGGTACTCCTTTTTATAGGAATAAAAAAATTAAGATACTAAATGTATATGCTTTGTCAAGTTGCAACACATAGAGTATGAATAATATTTGATGCAGAGTTTGGTTCGATTGCAACGCATACACACCTTACTAGTATGTGATGATGATTGGGGTACCAATAACTCAAAATTTTCTCCAAAATCTATCTTAACCATCGGAGGTCAACTCAACACCAACACACGATAAGTAAGCACAGTTAATTAGTTGCTCTTAAGCCGCCCTAGATGTTGTAAAAACTAAAGGATAAACATCCAGCATTTAACTATGCATGCAAAAACTAGTTACTACCCTGACCCTGCATCACCTGTCCTCAAATCTACCCAAGAAGCTTCTTAGTAACAAGAAAAAATAACATTTTTTTCATGTTTAACAACACATGCCGTTCAATTGCTTCCAATCCAAATAATTGCCAGATTAACCAATATACCAATCGATCGAGTAGTATCAACCAAACAAATATCTATCAATCAGCAGAGAAATATGCTCTGCAAGAAAAGCAAATTAACACGCCTGAGCCTGACCCATTCATGCATGCGTCACTGTTCATCCCCCGAGGTCACCACGGGCGACGTCGGCGCCGGCAGCAGCTTGGGACGAGCAAACCCTCGCCTCCGTGTACACCTTCCCCGGGCGGCAGAAGTAGCCCTGCTCCGGTGCGCAGTGCGAGTCGTCGGAGCAGACGCAAAGACCTTCGATGGCGCAGCCCTTGTCGAAGATGTTGGGGCTCCTGTTGTTGATGCCGAGCACCTGGTCGCTCCATTCGCTGGAGAAGATCCCGTCGGGGTCGTACCTGTCCTTCACCTTCAGGAACTCGCCGGCCTTGGGGTACCTGGCGATGGCCCCGTCGAAGGCGAAGTTGCGGTTCTTGCCCCAGTGAGGGACGGCGCCGTACTTGCGCAGCGCCATCTGCTCGAGCTCGTCGATCACGTCGGCGTGCGCACGCGGCGCGCCGTCGGTGTAGCTCCGGTAGTAGGTGACGTCGAAGTCGACGGAGTCCTCCGCCTTGCCAAGGTAGGCGGAGGACGCCTTGACGTAGCGGATGAGCACGCCCAACTTGCCGTCGAGGACGCAGAAGGCGCGCGGGTTGAGGTCCCGGAGCCGCTGCATGTCGGCGACGAACGCCGGCGCCTTAGAAAGCGCGACGCTCAAGCCGGAGTTGTAGAAGAAGGGGCCCCGGATGCGCGGGTCCCACGTGCAGGAGGTGAGAAGGCCGTCCTCCGGGCTGTTGATGCACGTGCCGGACGCCTGGATGCGGTGCTGGAACCCCACCACCGGATACCCCGTGAAGAAGACGCCGTCGTTGGTGAAACCGTACGCCTGCATCTCGAACGTCGCCGCAGGCAGCCGGGCCGCCAGGCACCGAGTGCTGTCGGTGCCGTTCTCCTCCAGCCGCTCCTCTGCACACCGATCACTAGAGGTGAAAATAGGTCGGGTATTACTCATCGGGTATCAGATACGGGTAGTGTTTTTACCTGTTTTTTTTTAATACGAATTCGGGTATTTTTTTCTCAGATCGGATATGGATAGTACCTAGATAGCTGAGCGTCGGATTCAGGTCGGATTCGGAGCGAGCACTACTCAGCAAATACTCGAGGATCTCAGGTCGGATACGGGTACCTGGGGTTCGGGTACCGAGGGGTCCACACGCAGAGAGAGAAAAGAGTAGCTCTGCTAATTTCTCTGGACAAATAGCATTTTAGTACTTATTAAAGCTATCAAAATCAAATAAATATTTTATGAAAATTTTTACACATGTCGGCAAGATGAGGTTTGATATCCAGTAAAAATTTCATGGTGAAATCTTGTGTATAAAAATTACAATAATTCTGACCATGTGTCCTGTCAGATTTTCTATTTTCTAAGTTTGATTTATTTTTGACCAAAATGTGGTTAATATTTTATTTATATTTTTATTAAGGTTTATAATTAAAATATTTGTATTCTATAAAATTTTGAAATTTTTATATTTTACATTTTATTTATAAAAATTCTGACATTGCTATTTTCAAATTTATTTACTTTCAGTTTTTGAATTTGTAAAAGCTTTAAATATAAGTTTTAATTTTTAATATTTTTACCAGAGGTGGATATCAAGTTGATGTCAGCATGGTAAGAATCTTGGCTTCAGAAAAGACATATATATTTCTACACAAATCTGACAAGATCAAGATTGATATCTTATCTCAGGATTACAATTTCTTTTTAATATATTTTTATCACATAATTTGATCATATGTGTTAGTTAAATTATTTTTATCATATATTTTGATCCTAGGTAGTTTGTGTATTATTCGACTAAATACCCATTATCCGTATTATATCTGTCCGTACAATATCTGGTATCCGTTTTCTACCCGTTCGTAAATACCCGGCATCCATATCCTACCCGATTTTTCACTACCCGTACCCGTACTCGTATCAAAAAAATAATTAGAGTAGGATACAGAATGACCTATTATCCGACCGTATCCGACCCGTTTTACCCTACCGACCATGAAATGGAATACATGCGGTTTAGGTACGTGACGAAGCAACTTCACAAGTTTCCCGGCCGGAGAGCCCCTCCACGCGAGCGCTCTTCCTTCCCACCGCCGCCCACGTCCCCATGCGACTGACCGCCTCTCGGCACATGTCGTGACTTTGCCTCCCCAAGACGTATTCGCTCGCTCCGCTCCATCGCCCGCTTGGTTGGCGGCGTGTGCCCTCCCAAGATGGTCTTCTAGCATGACGACCAGCTAATCCCGATTATTTCGATGTTTAGATCGGCCGACGTGCACGGCTCCTCTCCCATACGCCCTTCGCCGTGAAGGCCCTACTGTTGGTGTTATGCCTTTGTGGCGATCATATGGATGATTGTAACATGATTATGCTTATGAATAATAATATGATTATTGGTCCAATGAATGCATATCATTATATTGATCAGCAAGTATGTGACTTGCTTATGAAACTCTCTACTTATTGATATAATTTCAAAGTATCTCGATCGGGTATCATCGTATAGGACAACGATGAATAGATCAAGACATGTATTGATCGATGATCATGTTTCATAGATCATAGGATATGAAGATATCATCAATATATTGTGAACTCATGATGAAGAACATGGGTTAGATAGACCATAATGGGACAACGCGAGAATGTTACATTCTTATGTGTCATCGATGTATCTCATACATAGTGGATGTATGATCCTTAGACTGAGATTGTCACATTCCCTACATGTGTAATAGTTTACCTTGGGGCCACCAAACGCTATTTCCTAATCGGATAGTTATAAAGGTAGCTTTCATGTTTGCTATAAAACATGCAGAGGGAAGTGAGCAATAAGATGGAATTTGCCACTCCAAAGGTAATCTGAGATATATGTCTAGGCCACTCGTGTGATATGATTAAGGAAGTGCATGGCCATGCCGTGATTGAGAAGTCAATCACAACTTATTAATATATCACGGATCGAGAGATGGATTGAACTGTCAAAGGATGACATACTTCTCGCCTTGAGTTCGATCTTCATATAGTTTGGCAAAGGATTATTACATGAGTACTTTTGAAAGGTTATATCCGATTTGATCATATGCGTTTGGGAGTTGGCATGCTCGCAAGAACCGCTACTGACTATTGGATTGGAAAAGGGTTTTCCGAATCTATGTCCAAATGTGCATGAACCTACAGGGTCACACACTTAACGGGCTGGGACGCATTAATTCGGATTGGATCCGTAATTAATGGGCCTCGTGGGCTTAACACGCTGATGGGCCCTGGCTTAGGGTTTCGTCGCGTGGCTATATAAGGAGAGGAGAAAGGTGGGCGTGCATGTTGTTGTTCACGTCCAGAACCCTAGCCTCCACCTCTCATTGCCCTTGCCGAGCGACACGGTGCTTACACGCCGACGCACGGCGTTCCATCCCGGGACGTGTGGACTACTGTGGTGACGCTGCTGCTACTGCGGCGTGGTGAGGACGAACCACAGCGAGGACGAACCGCAGCGAGGACGAACCGCAGCGAGGACGATCCGCGTGAGGACGATCCGCGTGAGGACGATCCACGGCGAGGACGATCCACTACATCAACGCGCGAAAGATTCTGCAACTGCGCGTCTAGTGGTAATCCAATCTGTGATCCCTTTCTTGCGAGTAGCTTTTCTGGTTATGCGGTAGAAATTTTAATTTGTGCTAGCGTAGCATACCACGTTCCCCAACACGGCCATCGCGGTGGCAGCACGTGAGGAAGAGAAGAAAAGAAGGCATCGTTTCCTCCTAACTCACGTCCGATGGAACCACTGTCACCAAGCGCCAGCCTCGGGTCCGCCTCTTCTTCCCCAAGAAGTCCCTCCGCTTCCGCCTCCCGTCCTAGGCTGCTCATCGGCTTCTAAGGCCCTTTCGTTTCACTTAAATTCAGCTTCTGCTTAAAATAAAAGTGGATTGTGCGCCGAACAGTAGAATTCTAGACAACTTCTCCAAGAATCAGAATCTGATTTGTACACAGAATCAGAAACTGTCACCCACCTAATTCTGTGGATTATGACTCAGATTCTGTAAGTTCCACCTTCCACGAGTCGTCGCAGGCACAAGGGCTTCCGCCGTCGTCCCTAAGCCCCTCCACCACCCTCATTTGCTCATCCGTCACCGACGCCGATCAGCAATCAACACAAACAATCAGAATTGCCGAACGACCAGATTCTCCAGTCAGCAGATTCTTTAGACAGCCGCTTCTCAAAACAGCTGACTACAATCCAGAATCTGCATTGTCGGGGATTGGGTACACTATACAAAGACGACCATCGAAGCCCGGCGCCAACCGACCATGCCCCTACCCGGACGGCGCACGCAAGGACGACCTTCGCATAAGCCCGGCTCGCAGGGCTACCCGGTCGACCGTCGAGTTCGTCCCCGAGCAGGCCAAGCTCGGGGCCCGCGGCAAGACGACGTGGCATTAAATGCGCAGCGGCTCGAGGGATCGTGACGCCGGGATCATGGCTGCGACGGTCGCGCCGCTTTGGTCTGCGCCCGTTGCACCCACGTCGACGCAGTACGGTAGTGGCGGCCATCATACGCCCACGCCCTCCACAAAGAGCGCACCCGTAATAAATGATTTGTCTCCTGTAATTCCCTATAAATACCCCTTCCTACGATGGGGTGGGGGTTGGACCCTCGGTACTAGGCATACACTTACATATCTCACTTGCTCACGGGAGTCCTCAGAACCGTCCAGGCCCCCCGGGCAAGAGCACTGTAACCCACTTTCGCATACTAGTGCAATCACTGGACGTAGGGTTATTATCTTCCCCGCGAGAGGCCCGAACCAGGTAAAAAACGACCCCCCTGTGCCTCACGTTTGTCCCGGATACCCTATTCTATAGCTCGGCGCATTCTCAGACGCATAACCCTCGCGGAAAAGGGGGCCAAAGTTGATCCCTCATTCAACAAGTAAGCTCGGCGGGGGACCCCGTCCCGAATCGCCGACAAACCGGCGCCGTCCGTGAAACGATCAAGTCCTTCCGCAAGAAATCCATGAGGATGCCGAACTCACAGGATAATCAAGACCTCTGCGTCTTCGACGACGAGAAGACGGTGATTTAATATTACGCCAAATGGCGATAGGCGGGCGGTTTACCCGAAGGCCACGCCAAACCGGAGTCTTTCCCGACGCAAGGGCGCAAGAGCGCTTCCTCCGCTCGCAACCAAGTCCCCTCGTTCGCGAGGAAGATTCCGGCGGTCTCCATGGCAAGCGAGGCACCCCCGACCGTCTCGAGCTAGGCCAGGGGAGTGCGGCGTGCGACACCACTCCGGGGTCATCCGCGCAGTCTTGGTGTTCCCGCAGCGTCAACATGGCGGGAAGGGACGACGGTCAAGACGAGCGGCTGTCCCCCGAAGTCTCTCCCCGCCACCAACACTACGCTGGCGAGGACCGCCCGGAGTTATCCCCGGGCGAGAACCCGGCGATCGCCCACCGCCAGCCTGGCGAGGGGGCGGCCGCCGGGGCTGGAGATCGGCCTCGCAAAGATCCCAGCGAATACCACTCCCCGGAGTACGTGCGCGACCGCCTCCCAAGGTCGCCTCCCGCTGCTCCTCAGAGCGCCGAGCGCCTTCGCGCCATAGCGTCGGTCGTGCGCGGCCTCCGAAACTTCTCCAACCAAGCCGACCTGGCGGCCATGGGGGCACTTGTGGCTGAAAATCTAGAAAACCTCGCCACCGACATAGGGCTCCCAGAGCCGCCTGGCGCTCAAGGGACCCGGAGTGTTTCCCGGGGCCACAAACACCGTTCCCCTGTTCGCTCCCGTAATGATGCCCCCCGAAGTCCTGCTCGGGCGGGCCGCGGGAAGCAAGAGCGGTTCCGTGAGGATGCCCGGAGCAGTTCCCGGATAGAATCACGGACTCGGGGGTGTGCCCCGGCCGCTTACGAGCCTTCGAGTGCTCTTCCTCGAGGCGCCCGCACCAGGGCGTGTTCTCCCGCATCAAGCCGTGCGCAAAGGACCGACTGGGCCCCGACCACCGTGATACCCACTCCCGTGGGGGCCGCCACGACAGCCCGGTTTTCGGGTGCCGGGCCTTCTCGGCGTCCCTCCTCGAGGTGGAGTGGCCGAGCAAGTTCAAGCCCGGCCACGTAGAGCGGTTCAACGGGACCCAGAACCCGGATGAGTTCCTCTCGATCTACTCCACCGCCATCGTGGCGACCGGGGGAGATGAGGGGGTCATGGCTAATTACCTCCCCACGGTCCTCGATGGCTCGGCTAGGACGTGGCTCTTGAACCAGAAGGAGGGCTCGATCCGCTCATGGGGGCAGCTCTGCGACACCCTCCGCGCGAACTTTCAAAGCTACTACACTCGCCCGGGCAACGAGCGAGACCTGGAGCGGCTGATCCAGACGGACAAAGAGACCCTGCGCCACTTTGTCCAGAGGTTCATCAAGGTGAGGAACTCCATCCCGAGCATCTCAAACGAAGCGGTCGTCCGGGCCTTCAAGTTCGGGGTCCGCGACGTTCGCTTCACGTAGGACTTGGAGATCCACCCCGACCTGACGGCCAACGAGCTCTTCCGTATGGCCGACCGGTACGCGAACGCCGACGACGCCGTGCAATGGAAAAAGATGATCGACGAAGGCAAGCTGCCGCCTCAGCCGGGCCTGGAAGGCTTCTCGGAAGAAGCGCTCGGGCTCGGTCGAGAAGAAGGCCAAAAAGAAGAAGAAGCGGGTCGCCGCACGCCGCCGCCATCGATCGCCGCCGCCACAGACGTACCCATGGTCGGGGCCGATGGCGATCAAGCGCGGCCGCGGCCGCGGCGCGACGACCAATACCGCGAGGATCGGGGCCGCGGTGACCGAGGTCTCGGCGGCCAAGAGCGCGAGCAAAAGGGCGCCCATTCGGGTGCCCGGTTTTGCCCGTACCATCAGGCAGCAGGTCACGACCTCCGCAACTGCCGATCCTGAGCGTACCACCTGGAGAAATTTTACGACGGTAAGGGCCCCATGCCCACGCTCCCAGGGAAGGCAGAGAATAGCAAGGGCAAGGGCCCGGCGGAGGACGGCGACGACGACATGGGATTCCAGGAGCCCCGAAACCACATCGCCGTTATATTCGGGGGCTCCTCAGCATACAAATCCCGCAGGGACCTCAAGGAGGCGGCGCGGGAAGTCTGCCACATCACTCACGGTAAGCCAGTCGTTCAGCAGCTTCGATGGTCCGAGCTGCCCCTCACCTTCTCCAAGGACGACTGCCCCCAAGGTATGACAAGGCCCCAGAAGCTCCCGCTGGTCGTAAGCCCGACCATCAGCAACGCCAAGGTCGGCCGGGTCCTCGTCGACGGCGGAAGCTCTCTAGACCTCATATCTGCCTCGGTCCTGGACGAGATGCAGGTCCCTCGTTCCAGGATCAAGAGCATCGCCGTCCGTTCTTGGGATCGCCCCGCACTTCGATCAAACCCCGGGCGGATCGCTTTGCGTGACGCCGGAGTCGACCAACTTCGGTAGAGTGGTCAACTTCGAAGTCGTTGACTTCAAGTCGACCTACAACGCCATCTTGGGAAGACCAGCCCTGTCCAAGTTCATGGCCGCCACGCATCACGCCTACCATTGCCTGAAGGTCCGGGCCAAGAGGCGTCATCACCGTCACAGGCGACCATCGGGCGGCTCTGAACTGCGATGAAAAGGCGCTCGACATGGTCGGCATCTGCCCGATCTCGGCCCGACCAGGCGCCGGTCCACTCTCGGCCAAAGGTTACCCTCCAGCCCGGAGGAGGAACCAAGGCGGTCCGCCTCGACGAGGCTGACCCGACCAAGGTTTTCCATCTGGGGTCTTCCTTAGACCCCAAATAGGAACTCGAGCTCATTACTTTCCTCCGGAGGAACGCGGACGTGTTCGCCTGGGAACCGTCCGACATGCCCGGGTCCCAAGGAAGTAATTGAGCACAAAGCTAGTGACGGCCCGACAAGCCGTCGCGCCGTAAACTTAGGCGCTTTTCCCGAGAAACAGCAATCATCCGGATGAACTCAACAAACTCCTCAAGGCCGGCCGTCGGAAGTCGAGCACTTTCGGAGTGGCTGGCGAATCCAGTCATTGTAAAGAAGAAGGGGGGCAAGTGACGCATGTGTGTCGACCACACTGGCCTAAATGCCGCCTGCCCAAAGGATAATTTTCCACTGCCACGCATTGACCAGCTGGTCGACGCCACGGTCGAGTCCCAGGAAATGAGCTTTCTGGATGCCTACTCAGGCTATCATCAGATCAGCTTGTTCCCCGGGGACGAGGAAAAAACTTCCTTCATCACGCCCTTCGGCACGTTCTGCTATACGACCATGTCGTTCGGTCTGCGGAACGCCGGAGCAACCTTTCAGCGGCTGATGCAAAGGACCTTCCAGGACCAGATAGGCCGCAACCTGGAGGTGTATGTCGATGATATTGTAGTAAAAAGTAAGCTCGCCTCTGGTCATATGTCCGACCTCGAGGAGACCTTTTGTAATCTCAATAGACATCGAATAAAGCTTAATCCCGAAAAATGTGTCTTCGGGGTCAAAGCGGGCAAGGTGCTTGGCTACCTTATCGGGCCGCAAGGCATCGGCGCAAATCCGGAAAAGATCGAAGCGATCGAAAGAATGCGGCCTCCAAGTAACATAAAGGAGGTCCAGGCCCTGACCGGACGTATGGTGGCACTTAGCCGCTTCATTTCCCGGGCAGGCGAGCGCGGATTGCCCTTCTTTAGGGCACTTCGCAGGCATGACGGTTTTGCCTGGACGGAAGAGGCTGATCGTTCCTTCGAGGAACTGAAGCGGTACCTATCCAGCCCTCCGATCTTGGCCACGCCAAGATCGGGAGAGCCGCTCTTGCTATACCTCGCGGCGACCCCCAGGCCGTTAGCGCGGTGCTGGCGGTCGAGCGGGAAGGGGTGCAGCGACCAATATACTACGTCAGCGAAGTCTTGCACGGGCCAAAGGAGCGGTACCCTGAGGTCCGTAGTTGCTATACTCACTGCTCGTAGTATCGAGGAAGTTGCGCCACTATTTCCAGGCTCACAAAATCATCGTTCCAACCAGCTTTCTACTTAGGGAGATCCTAAGAAATCCAGACGCTGGCGGCCGGACAGCAAAATAGGCTATGGAGCTCGCCGAGTTCGACGTCAATTTTTCGGCTCGCACGGCGATCAAGTCCCAAATCTTAGCGGACTTCGTGGCAGAATGGACAAATCCGACCCCACCCACAACCGAAACCCCCGCATCCGAAGACGGTCGGTGGACCATGTACTTCGACGGGTCCCGAGCATTCGAACGCTCGGGGGCTGGTGTCGTACTGGTTTCCTCTCAGGGGAATCAGCTTCAGTACGTCATCCAACTACACTTCGCCGCAACCAACAATGCGGCAGAGTATGAAGGCCTCTTGGCCGGGCTACGAGCGTGCAAGTCGCTCGGGGTCCAGCGACTGACTGTGAAGGGCGATTCACAGCTGGTCGTCAACCAAGTAAACAAGGAGTATCAGTGTTCCGATCACTCAATGGCGCTTTACTTGGTTGAAGTGAGGAAGATGGAGAGATACTTTAGAAATTTCGAAGTACTCTACATCCCCAGGAAGGACAATTCCCTGGCCGACCAACTTTCTAAGGTCGGTTCCTCGCAGATGCTCGCCCCTCCGGGGGCGCTCGTCGAGCATATGCACAAGCCCTCCATTCCCTCTGCAGAGGAGGCACCACCCCAGATGCCCGCCCAGCCCAGGGCGCTAGCCGAGTATCTGTGAAAGCCCTCCATTCCCTCTGTAGAGGAGGCACAAGAGACAGACGGTAATGTCTCCTTCCTCGAGCAAGGTGCAGATTGGATGGCGCCATTCATCCAGTATCTTGCCCACGGGACATTGCCCGAGGAAGAAGCCGAAGTTCCGGCGCAAAAGCGGTCATCTGTCTACAAACCGTAGATGACGCTCAGTCAAGAAAGGGCACTTGGAGTCCTCTCCAAGTGCATATCCCGAGAGGAGGGCGAATTCCTTCTCAGGGATATCCATGAAGGAATGTGCGGAGCCCACTCGTCCTTCCGGACGCTCGTGAGCAAGGCATTCCGGCTGGGATATTACTGGCCGACGGCGCTGGACGACGCTCGGGCGATCGTGGCGACCTGTCGGGCGTGCCAGTTCCACGCCCGTAAGTCCCACTCACCAACAGACGCTACGCAAACCATCCCACTCTCATGGCCATTCTCGACCAGGGTCGACATTCTCGAGCCTTTCCCTCGTGGTCGAAAGGGTTGCAAATTTTTGCTCGTCGCCATCGACACTTTCTCTAAGTGGATCGAGGCCGAGCCGGTTTCAACCATTTCGGCTCAAGCAGCCAGAAGATTTTTTCGCAGCAACGTGGTGACGCGCTTTGGGGTGCCCAATCGCCTCATCACGGACAACGGCACTCAGTTCACTAGCGAGCTGTTCCAGACCTACTGCGAAGACATCGGCACAAAGATCTGCTTCACCTCTGTAGCTCATCCACGAGCAATGGAGCAACCGAAAGGGCTAACGGCCGATATCTAAGGATCAAGAAAAGGGTCTTCAAAGACCTTTCCGGCAAGGCGGGTCATGGGTGGACGAGCTCCTTCCGTCCTTTGGTCCGTCGCGACATCAGAAGCGAAGCACGGCGAACGCCCTTCGGCTCGTCTCGGCGCGAGGCCGTCCTCCCCGCCGAAATCGTGCTCGGTCCCCGAGAGTGCACCTGACCAAGGACATCCACCTAGGTCGTGAGCGTCGCCTCGACCTCGATATCGCCGAGGAAACCCGCCTAAAGGCACAGCTCCGATCAGCCGTCTACCAGCAAACCCTTCGAAAACACGCGGCCAAGTCAGTTCGGCCACGAACTCTGCAGGTTGGCAACCTCGTCCTACGCCGAGTTCAGGACATGTCGAGGGCCAACAAGCTTTCCTCCAAATGGGAAGGACCATTCACGGTCGTTTCGGTGTCACGACCGGGGGCTGTCCGCCTCGCAACAGAGGACGGCCGCGTGCTCACCAATTCATGGAACATCGACCAGTTGCGCAAGTTCTATGTCTAAGCTCATGTTCCGTTGTGCATCACGTTGTAATTCCACAACCTTTTTAGCAATGCAACTTCAATTTGTCCGAACTCTCTTCACCCCGCAGAAAGCGGCTTGCGCACGAACGATGGCGCAAGGTGCCACGACTAACACCCGGCCGCTAAAAGCTCGCCACCAAAGGCTGCAGTCTTGATATGCCGACCCTGGTCCGCAGTAGCTATCCACTACGCGATACAAATCGCAGACAGACACCCTTTCGATCGGCCCGAGATTTAGCCCGGCAAGCGCGTGTTGGTCGTCGCGCACCGTGTCCATCAAACGTGAGCACTCCCTTCGCGCAACCACATTCGCAAAATTTGGGACACGCGTTCCAAGTGTCGAGAGGTTTCCGGACACGCTCATTTTTCCTCCATCGACCTGACCTACGCCTATTGCTCGGACAGGCCGGTGCTTTGGTCGGAGGAGCAGCCCGCGCTTTCTCCCATCTCTCCTGCGAACGAACCCGTGCTCGCAATTCAGGTGCACGGGGCTTCATTCACAGTGGGGCTGGATAGGAGCTGGTTCTCGCGCTAACATATTTTTTTTGTCGCTAAGTCGCAACTTGCCGTAAAACATTGCTCGCTTTCAAAAGCACTGTCTACCTACGCGAAGTTATTCCATTTCGACTTGCTCCGGGCCCAGGTCGCCCATACGTCGGTCCAACCTACATTGTGTCTATCTCGCAGCTACCTTTTGCAGGAAAAGCAAGAAAGAGCTCAAAAAAGGCGTCATCACAGACGCATCACTCAAGCAAAGAAGAATTCATACAACCCTATGCACCGGGCGTCGCCCCCCTGAGCGCGGCGGAAAGTTTTTGCCTATACTCGGCGATCTTGGCCTGAAGATCGATCACCTTCCGCCGGGCGTCGCGGCCCTCAAGGGCTTCTTCGCGGAGCTGCTCGACCTCTTCACGATCTTGGTCGGCAAGGGCGGCGGCCGTTCACGCTGCCCGCTCTAGGTCGGCCACCTTGGCTTCAAGGGCGCGAGCACGCTGTTTTTCCTGTTCGAAACCCTGCTCGAGCCCAAGAGCCTTAGCAGCTAAGGGCAGTCTTTCCCCAATCGGCGTTGCCTTTCCCATTGCCGAGCTCTTCCTCGGCCTGGCGCGACGCCCCAAGCTCAGCCACTTTGGCCTCGAGGGTCCGGGCGTGCTGCTTTCCCTCCTGAAGCTCTTGCTCGAGCCCGTGGACCTTGCTCCGGCTAAAGGCAAGATCCTTCTCCGCCAGGCTAGAGGTTTGCTTCGACCGCTCCAGCTCCTGCTCGAGCGCGAGCACCTCTCTCGGCGGCGGCGGCCTTTTGGACCGGGCGAGCCGGACCTTTCTCGCTGAGCTCGCCGAGCTCGAGGATCCGTTCCTTGACTCGGCGGCACTTTGCTCGCCTCGCATGCACCTTTTCACAAGCAAAGTATCCATGAGCTTGAGGTCGCCAGCCTCCTCCACCTCCCGACCAAGCCGCTTTCTTCATACAATTGGGCCCGCAGTATCGGGACGACCAGCACCTCTTCGAAGTTGTCCAAGGTCCTTTTAAGAAGCTGTGGGCAGGAAAACTCTAAGCAAGACGCCCCCCACAAGAACCAAAAGAAGAAAAACTATTGCGGTGGCAGGGCATCCTCACCTGAGCAATGTCGGCGCACAGGTGTTCCCGGAACCGCTCAAAGATCGCCCCCGCCTGAATATCCTCGGGCTTCGGCAGGGGGCTGCGTACAAGCCCGGAGTCCTTAAAGAAGGGCGGGTCGGTCGAGGACGACGAGTCGCCCCCCTGGGCATGAGGTTCGCCCTGGGGCACCAGGCCCCACTCCTGAGCGGCGTTCCCGCTCAAGGTCCGCTCGCTATCACCACGAGCATGCTGGTCGCTCGGGGCCCCGGCATCCGCCCGAGCATGCGGTTTGCTCGGGGTAAGTGCCGTCTCGTCCCGGGCAAGCGGTACGCCCGGGGTCTTCGCGCCTTCGTCTCGGGCAGGCATTTCGCCCGGGGGCCTCGTACCCTCTTGAGCGGCTTTTTTGCTTGGGACCGTGAGGTCGGCCTTCTCCCTTCCTTCCGTGCCCTCCGCCGTTTCCGCGCCTTCGGCCATCACGATGTCGGCGACGTCGGAGAGCACGCCTGCTATGGCATAATCAATAAGCTCATAAGCTATTCTGCGGCAGTCCGGGAAGGCCCTGCGAGCTATTTTCGCCCACGTCGGGAGAGTGGGGTTAGCCCGTGCGCAAAACAAAGAGCAAAGGCGAAGCGAGGGCCAAGACTCACCTTTGGCCGGGCCCTCGTCATCTCCCGCGGGCGGGCTCGCCGCCGCTAGAACCACTAGCTCGGCCTTCTTCTCGGCGGCCTGGGTGATCTTTGCCAGTCGGGGGTCGACCTCCTCCATGTCAACCCCCACCAGCGTCTTCCCCTGACGCCGGTTCCGTCGCGGGGGGCGTCGCCCTACCAACGATCCCGAGCTCCCGAGCCTTGGTGGCTCGCGCGAGTTGATCCTTCGCTTCGGCGAGCTCTCTCTGCAGCGCCTCCCGCTCAATCTGCACCATTCCCTTGATCAATCTCCCCTCCGCCGCGATTTGTTCGATTTGAACTTCCAGGCTATAATTCTTCAGCCAAAGCTCCAGGCACCTTATCTCCTCCTTCCGATCAGCGTACTCCATGTGTCGCTTCGAAGGATCTCGCGGCGCGGCCGAATGCCTCTTCGACGCCCGGGTGCTCGCCGGTGGCGGGGCTGGCCTCTTGCTCCTCCCCTTTTTGGCCTTGGCCGCGGGAATGAGCGCCCCGCCGCTGCCCACCTGGGATTTGAGATTGGCCACACCCAGCTCCAAAGCAAGCTTTTCCTGTCGGGGAAAAACAGGACGCCATTAGAAAAGCTCGGATGTCGTTCCCACGCGTAAGTGCTCGGCAAGACTCGGATGTTCTCCCCGAGCATGAAGGGACCAGAGATGCTCACCACGGCGCCCCGCTCAAGCACATTCATCGGGACTTGACGTTTTTGCTCGAGCTCCTTGCCCTTGGGGGTCCCGAACATTTCGCCGACCCTCTTCTCCACCAAGTCGAAGCCCGGGCCTGTCATCATGTTGCACGAGAGGTCAGCGCGGGTTCGAGCAGCGCATGTAAAGTAAAATTGCCACAAGTCGCAAGGGCATACTGGATTCGGCTTCACGGGTGAAGTCGTCCCACCCGCTGATTTCGAAAAAGGGGTGCTCTCTCCACCTCAGCGGAGAAACCCTGTTCCGGAGGAAGTCACGGACGATGTCTCGCCCGGTGAGCCCCATGTTCATGAGCTCATGGATCGTCATCAGGACCTGCTCCTCATTAGGGCCGACTGGCGGGCGCGGCGTCTCGGCACTAGGCGCCGCCGCTCCGGTATAGCGCAGAGCGCTCTCCCGCGGCTTCCGCAGATAAAACCAATGATCAGCCCAGCCCGCGACGGAGTCTTTGAGGGTGAAGACGGGGTACTCGTACGGGCGAACGGGCCTCAAACGGAAATACAGAGCACCGGTGGGGGAGGTACCGCCGGTACGGAAAAGATTGTATAAATGGAGGAAAAGACTTGGCGTGGGAAGGATGCCCACGAAGCCTTCGCAGACATGGGCAAAGACGTTCAAGACAAGGATGGAGTTGGGGTTCAGATGGGTGACCTCGCACTGGCATTGCTCGAGTACGTCCCCCAAGAACTCGCTCTCAGGCAGCCGGAGCCCATTGATGGTGTAAAGATCGCACGAGACTATCTCGTCGTCGCGCGGCGCCGGGGCTCCTTCGCCCTCCGGAATCCTCCAGGAGAGGGCGTCCAGGTACCCAAACTCCTGCAGTACCCGGAGCCTCTCCGCCGTAATCTTGCTCATCCCGAACCGCGCCATGAGAGGATTCGGAAAGAAGAGCGCCGCAGTAGAGAAGGGGAGTTTGGAAGGTTGACCAACTTTTTGGCGGAGTAGTTGTCGCAAGTGGTGAGATTGAAAGAAGAAAAACAGTTGAAACAATCCCGCCGGTTATTTTTAGGCAGAGGAGCCGAACGGACCAATAAAGGCGGTCGATTGCCAACACGTGGCGGTACGTTCTCCAAAGCAGGCCTGGCTGGGCGCGGTTCTCGAAAAGCTGTCAGGACCGCGACGCTTCGCGAGGAAGGTACCGCTCGATTTTTCCCGCGCTCCACCCACGAGCACTATTTGGCCCGGGCCTCGACCAAATATGCTCTGTCCCGATGGAGCGCACCTTTCCCCGAGCCTGGTGGCTCGGATGCCGCAACATGCTTTTTTGTTGCGAGATCTTTTTCCCGAGCAAAACAGCCCGGAGGCCACGGCAGTTTTTCACCGCGAGGTTCCCACTCCCAAGCATGGTCGCTCGGGCACCATAGCGGTCATTCCACTAACAAGACTTTTCACTCCCGAGTAAGGGTGCCTCGGGCACCGCGGTAGTTTTTCGCCGCCTGACTCCAATCCCTCTTTTTAGGAGCTTTGAGGCTTAATGCGGAGGCCTCGGCAAGGCCTCTTCCCCCCCTTTAGCCTCGGGGGCTAGCTGTCGGGGATTGGGTACACTGTACCAAGACGACCATCGAAAGCCCGGCGCCAACCGACCATGCCCCTACCCGGACGGCGCACGCAAGGACGACCTTCGCATAAGCCCGGCTCGCAGGGCTACCCGGTCGACCGTCGAGTTCGCCCCCGAAAGCCTAAGCTCGGGGCCCGCGAAGACGACGTGGCATTAAATGCGCAGCTGCTCGAGGATCGCCGCCGGGATCCGCGGCTGCGACGGTCCGCGCCGCTTGGTCTGCGCCCATTGTACCCACGCCGACGGTACCGGCAGTGGCGCGGCCATCTTGCGCCCACGCCCTCCACAATGAGCGCACTTCCCGTAATAAATGATTTGTCTCTGTAATTCCTTATAAATACCCCTCCTACGATGGGGTGGGGTTGGACCCTCGGTACTAGGCATACACTTACATATCTTACTTGCTCACGGAGTCCTCGAATCGTCCGGGGCCCCGCAAGAGCATCAGAACCCACCTTCGCATACTAGTGCAATCACTGGACGTAAGGTTATTATCTCCCCCGCGAGAGGCCCGAACCAGGTAAAAAACGACCCCCCTGTGCCTCACGTTTGTCCCGGATACCCTATTCTATAGCTCGGCGCATTCTCAGACGCATAACCCTCGCGGAAAAGGGAGTCAAAGTTGATCCCTCATTCAACAAGTAAGCTCGGCGGGGGATCCCGTCCCGAATCGCCGATATGCATAATTAGAAGCTGTCCCGAAGGGGGCCTAAGACTGGAAGCGGCAAATCCACGTAGATCCCTCAGGTACGAGCTCCAGCCATTTTGCCTCCAGCGGTCCGTGTGTGCCTACATCAGTGGGGAATTTTTCCTTGTGCGTGCTGCGCTCTAACATTCGGGGCATTTAGCCGAACAGCTGGTGCGCGCGTTCGAGTCCACTGCTTAGGTGCTTCGGTAGAAAGGTGCGCTAAATTGCCAATATTGCGTGTTGTATTTGTGCCTGTTCCGTTTGAATTCCACCAGACACCTTGCGTGCACGGTCGGCCTGTGCTCTGGACTTTTGACTGGATGAGAGCACGGGTTTTGGCTTAATTATCATTCCTTTTTGCATTTGATTACACCCACTTTGCACTTAATCTCCCGCTCATTCTTTTGGGTTCCAAAACGGATTCGTCACTGGCAACACATGATATTGCTCCCCGATTAAAATTCTTCTTGTTCTCAAGATACTGCTCTGGCAAATAATTCTGGACAGCTTGATATGGCGTTCCAGAGCAGAAGTTCTGCTGTAGGAAAGCACAGCCGAGCAGAAGCCATCGATGCTCGGGAACGCCACATCGATGCTTGGTTGATTTATGCGTGTTTAAGCAAGTCAGATCACCGCTCTCGGCTTCTTTTGGTCGCTCGCGCTCTGCCGTATGACGACGCCCTTACGCGGCGTGGCGCCGTGCATAGGCAGGGGTGGAGGCAGGCCTCGGGCTACTTGAGCCTGAGCCCGAGGCCTGCTATAATAAGTCTATATAAAAATATGTTAAAAAATTAGTAAAATTATAATATAGCCTAAGAAAATGTGGCCTGATCTAAGACGTGAGTTTGGGCTGGTTCCGCCCCAGCGCATAGGCATCTAGTATGCATCAATGCATGCATAGATCAACACGCAGAATATAAATAGTGATCGATCACCTTTGGCTCTGGTGGTGATGAGCCCGTGCGTCGGGTTGGCCCGGAAGCCGAGGTTGTCGTTGAGGCCATTGCCCGGCGACGAGGCGTCGACGCGGTTGTCCTTCCGGTAGATGACCTTGCCCTGCCCCGGCAGCCACGCCATGTCGCCGAACTCGTGGAGGCTGCCCCACACGGCCACCTGCTCCGCGAAGTCCGACTCGTCGCGCGTCATGAACGTCACTGACCGCTTGAACAGCGGCTGCAACGACAGAGTAACCTGCGCACACACCAACACAACACACCACGATGAGCTAAGCGTGCACGAGAACCAACTTTGTGACCCAATATATCTTGGAGAGGTGTTTTTATGTTTTTTTTCTTTTGACAGTTATATAAATATTAAAATATAAATAAATAGTATATAGTGATTATTTACCCTATTCACTTGCTTTAAGTTTTATACAATTTGTATTGGGACGAAAAGTATTGAAGCACTACTCTATATCTTGTGTATGTAGTAACGTAGATTGAGAAACTCTTTTCATGTCAAGGTATTAGGTTCCACTCCATAAATAAACGTGGTTAATTAGGCTTGACTTTTACTTCAAGACAGGAACTAGTTAATTAGCTCCATGGATGCATGGATGGATCCAAAGCAAGGATATGCATGAACGATCCCGGGCGGCCAAGTACGAAGTGCAAAGGCATTTTTTGGAGCTCGTACGCACGCACGTACCTGAGAGATGACGCCCAGGACGCCGAGGGAGACCTTGGCCGCGTCCAGGTCCGGGTGGTCGGCGCCGATCTCCCTCACCACGGCGAAGCCCTGGCTGGCCGGCGCCGGCGTCACGATCCTCAGACCGACCACGTACTCGTGCACGGCGCTCCCCTTGCCCCACAGCGAGCTACCGTGCGCGCCGGTGGCCAGGAGCCCGCCGATGGTAACGCCGTACCAGTACGGCGAGTGCGGCAGCGAGAGGCCCGCGGCGCCGGCGGCCTGGATCAGATCCCTGAGGACCATGCCGCTCTCGACCGTCATGAGCCGGTTCCCGGAGTCGATGCTCACGGTCCGGTTGAGCCGCTCGGTGCTTATGATGGTGCCTTCGCGGCCGCCGGGGCACGCCAGCTTGGGGAGGCTGTGGGAGTACCTGGTGGCGACCTTCACCTTGCGCCTGGCGGCCGCGGCGGCCGCTACGGCCGCGACGAGCTCCTGCTCGGTGCTCGGGTAGGTGACATTGGCGGCGCGGCAGATGGTGCGGTCAGGGAAGGAGCCGTGCGCGTTGGTGACCGTGCAGTCGGAGGTGCCGCGGGTGCAGGCGACCGGCTCGGGCGGAGGGCTGGCTCCGGCGAGGTAGAGGAGGAGACCAAGCGGGAGGAGAATCGCAAGGAGGCCTTCCATTGTTGCTAGCTCTTGGTCGCCCTTGCAGAATCGCTGATGTATTGTGGAAGCCTAGCTTGCTGTAGGCCAGGCCTTAAAATGGATGGGTGAGGTCATGGCACGGTGCAACTTCCTCATTTGTTTAGGTCGCCTCGCAAACGCACCAAGCGGCAGCTAGCTACAAAGGGATGGCTACTTGTCGTGCGTTACGAACGTGGAAATTAAGAAATATAAGCACGTTTTCACCGTTAATTGACTATTCAAAGCGATGGCGCCAGCACAATCTAATTACCTGTGGGCAAGCATGGAATTAGCATCCACGGTTTACTTTATCAGTTTTCCTACTTCTCGATCGCCTGATTTTTTTTCTTGTCTCATAGGCACCTAAAATTGCACATGAATAAATCTAAAATTATAGCGTTAAGTAATGTGCAATTTTAGTACATATTTACTTCAATTTTTAGTTTTTTTGTATTTGTGGGGTGTTCATCTATGTTTGCTTCATTTTTGCTAGGTCAAAAATTTTTGTGTTTGTATTATGTAGTGGTTCATCAAGCTTAAATTTACTTTTTTGTCTTGGAAAAATAATTATTTGTTTCGTTCTTTGTCCTAGAGGTGAGGGGTGAGTAATAAGTAGGAAGTAAGGGGAGTGGAGAAAGTTGTTAGATCTTTATCCATTGGTTGAGAAAATTGGCTAAAATTTAGCAAAATTTCAGGTCACATGAAGAATACACAACTTATTGTGTATATATATTGTGTTTCGGGTGGTGAGAGTTTCTGCAACAAGAAAACGAGAGAGGTTTGTTCAAATTTGTTGAACTAGTTAGTAAACTAGTTAAACTTAACATAAAAAAATTAAAATTTTTTGAACACGATACATAGAAAAACTAGTCCATTTCTCCTTCACTATTACAGAATGATATATAGGGGTGAAAACGGATCGGATACGGGCGGATATTGCTCTTCCCGTATCCTAACCCATATTTTTTCCCCGGATTCGGAACCAGATCTGGGCTAGTCGGATCCGGATACTAATACGGATAATTCGGGACATGGATTCGGATCGGATATATGACGGATTCGGATCGGAAACGGATAATTCGGGAATGGATAGTGCACGCATACATAAAGTAATATATGTTGAATTAAACCACACAAATACATGTAAGCAAGCACCAACTACTTACTAAAACTGAAAAGAGACAGTTAACAACCAGTCAACCATACAAGAATGTAAGCAATCCTTGACATCACAGTTCACAGAGCAAGCACCAACAACGACAACCACATCACACACAATTACACAAAGCCTCCAGCTGACCGAACAAGCTCAGAACCAGTGCACATGCCCACATGCAACGAAACTGGAAACAGAACACAATCTACACAAAATGTAGCAACACCCAGAAAATTGAGATAACATCAGGCTCCTCCAAATGAACCTCTGCACTGAACACAAATTACTTTTAGTCTGGACTTAAACACCACGATCTGGACAGTCTTTGTTTTGAACTTTTGATCCTTCCTGGTCTCCTGGACCGTGTTGCTTTCCCTTCACAAAAGGATGCAACAAACAGTAAGGAGAGTACAAACTTATATTATGGAACATGCAACAATGTTTTTTTAAAGAACATGTCATAATGCTTTGCACTGGTTCCAGATATTCCCAAATCAGCATGAGAAGGCAATGCAACATAGTAGCAAACTACATAGACTTTGTCATTCTCTTGACAAAAAAGAATTTTTTCAAGAACTTCTCACATGTATCTTGTGTGAATGTTCTATGCAGATTCAATTGAACTTTCCTCATCAAAAGCGGCACTTAAGCAAGAGGTTCAAGTAAATTTACAAGAGCAAATAATATGTTGATGTGTTGTTGGAATTCTAAATCAGATTAGTCAATTATGGCAAGACGACTTAGGTTCTTCATCCTGCCTCTGATTCCTTATGAGTTACAATTGAAATAGATTTTGTACATCCCAAGTTGCTGAGTTATGCACTAACCAAAGTTTATCCATGAATAAACAGCAGAATACGTAAGGAATTCATGAATAAAGCATAAAAAGGTTAATTAACATATTTGAAACAATCTTCAGAGAATCATTTCTGTTCATAGCCAATCATCAAATATTCTTATCATTAGCTCGCCAGTATTCATAGCCAATACATTCTTAACATTTCTGTTCATAGCCAATCATCAAATATTATTATCAGTCAGTACATCAAACATCACACATTCTTATCATTCTCAGACAATAGATCAAGTCCATAGCATTCTTATCATTAGCTCGCCAGTATAGACAAATGGACAGAATACAGATCAATACATTCTTATCATTCTCAAACATCACATATTCAGACAATCAGACATTCTTAATTTCTTATCATTCTCAGTCACTAGATCAAACATCACACATTCATATCATTCTCAGACAATAGAGCATTCTCTTCACCTGGCTTCTTCGAAGCAGCTGACGTTGAGGGTGGGGAGCGCCGGCCATCGGGAGAAGATGCCGCGGTCGAGGGCCGGAGAGGAGCGCCGGACGCCGGGATCGCGGTCGGGGATGGCGAGGGGGAGCGCCGAGCCGTCGAGGAGGAGTGCTGGCCAGCCGGGACCGTCGGTCGAAGTGGAGCGCCGCCGCCGAGGACCGCCGGTCGGGAGGTGAGCGCCGCGCCGTCTTTGAGGGAAGGAATCGCCGAATCGGAGGCGATCCAGATCTGAGAGACAGCCATAGGGAGAGAGACGGGGACGGGAGTCACGGGAGTCAAGCGCTTGGGCTCCAGACCTCTCCAGTAATTGTCACGGGCGGGGTGAGGCACTAAGGCCGTAAGGGTCGGGCTCAACCGCTCAAGTGACGGCCTGGGCCTGACGAGTGACGAGCTGACTGGTTAGGCCCATGATCCATCAGACAATCCGGATATCCGATTTCCCGAATACCCGATATCCGTTTCCCGACCCATATTTTCCGGATACTGGGCGCTCCGAATCCGATCCGGTATCCATTTATAAATATCCGGATCCGACCCGATATCCGTTTTACTTCCCGTATCCGGTCGAAACCGGATCCGGCTCCGGATCGGGCGGGAATTATCCGTCCCGTTTTCACCCCTAATGATATATCACTATCGCTTTATCTGCGTCGGTTCTTATGTTTTTGAAAAAATTGATTGTGATAGATAACTTAGGAGTGGATGTTAATAATAATCACAATCGTTCCTCAAGTTAGAAGCGATTGTGATGTAGTACTGAACACATCACAATCAGTTCTTATATAAAAACCAATAGTAATGTGCCAAGAATCGATTGTGGCGTCGACATACACATCACTATCAGTTCGTGACAATAACTGATAGAGATGATTATGCATTGCTATCGGTTTTGGTATGAACCGACATTGATAGCTCCTTGATTGCAGTCGGTTCCGGTAAGAACCAACACTGATAGCGACATTATTACAGTCGGTTCCTTTATATTGGTGCTTGTCGCTGGCAAAACATCCAAGGAATGTGCCTGTATCTCTCCTCTCAAAGGAAACTATGTCCGAAATCTGGACATTTTGACAAAATCTTTCATGCTAATTATATGTTTTCATATTTAATTGTTCTACAGTTGTCATAATTTTCTTCTTTGAATTTAGTGAAAAATTATCTTGTTCTGCTTGCCAAATTTATATTTCTATTAAATTTGAATGTGTAAAATTCATGGTTAACATGTATCAACCTTTGATCAGCCGTAGTAGTACGTGTACTCTCGTATCTTTATAATTTTGAATTTGCTTGCAGAAGGAACATA
Organism: Guadua angustifolia; assembly: GCA_036346375.1. Taxonomy (NCBI): domain Eukaryota; kingdom Viridiplantae; phylum Streptophyta; class Magnoliopsida; order Poales; family Poaceae; genus Guadua; species Guadua angustifolia. The sequence continues at coordinate 45,312 of JAYEVE010000704.1, read as the reverse complement.
AAAATGTGTCGTGTTTGATCATTGGAAGTCATGAAAATTTCATTGTAGATAATATATCGTGATTTCAAAGCTTCCAATGTACTACTGGACAAGTTTAGACCGAAACTTTCAGACTTTGGATTAGAAAGGGAAGGGCCATTAGCATTACTCTTGTGTCAGTATGTACGCTAGACTAACCGTTAAATTGCTGCTACCACCTCGAAAGTCTTGCAGAGTAAATGAGGCAAAGTCAGATAACAAGGAAGCTGACAATAAAAAGAACTGAACATATTTTCTTCACACAAAAATCACATTAATCACATTGCATTGACCAATACGATAATATTTCAGCCTTGACTATTGAATTCAGATGTATACGCCAACACGAGCATCTTTAGAATTCTGACAACACATGTATTTATGAGGCAAAGTCAGAAATGCAATAGTGCATCGGGATAGAACTGATCAAATGTTACTGATGCACACATGAAACAGAAAAAAAAACTTGATGTCATTTTTACATGTCTGGGAAACTATAGGGTCGACTTCTTGAGTAGAGTAGTAGACTACATTAATCATACAGTCCCGTCTCTCCCTCCCTTCTTTTCTCCCTCAGCCGAGAAGCCCTTGCTCTCTCCTGATTGTTCATCTGTGTCTCGCCGTCTCTCAGCCAGTCGCCTCACCTCAGCTCTCTTCTACCACGTTCTTCCTAATGCATCCTTGAATACCGATCAAGCTCCATTTTTAGTTCTTTGTGCTTGCAGCACTGCTGCATCTCCCCATCACAACTTCCCGGCCGGCGACTGGTGACAGCTCGACCCATTCATTTTCCCAACTCGCTCTTAGGTAAAATGGGATCTCTGAGGTGTGTTGAAACTCATTGAGTCATCACCCAGTGAAAATGTGGTCATCGGCGAGCTCTGGCTTGTTCAACCATGGCGACCGCCGTATCCTCTCGGTGGCGACCCCCCTCCGGCCCATCTCCGAACCTACCCAGACCACCATTAGATGCGCAATGACCTCCTGATTCTCACGGTGCTACCCATTAGAAACGACTGTGCGGATCAGGAGGGCGCTCGATCGGGCGGTAACTACGTACTAATTAAGCGCGCCGTCTTTAAGTTGGAAGTGTCTGTGTCTGTGTAAGCTGGAGTGTCTGTGTGCCAGTCTTTAAGTTGTCTGGGGTCTGGGTGGCTGCATAGCCTCAGTTTTGCGGTTTCAACTACCTCCCAAGCTCGATCGAGCACTCATTGAGGTGCAATGCATGTCCCAGCTGAGCCCCACTAATTAGCATTGCACGCGAATTCTTACACGGTAACACTTCCAAGAACATTACCACAGAGTGCGCCATTGAACAGCATAATGTCGCACAAGTAAGAAACCTTAATCACGTGGTTGATGGGGATGGCTCTGTTTCGTTAGCGATAAATTAGCATACTTATCAGCGCAACGGCAGGTCTAGATTTTATAACACAATTATCTTTGATATACAACTGTGCTTCCAATGATTGAAATAAAATTGATCTGCACCTTTAATCCGTTATAATCCGGCTCCACCACAATAAATTGATGGAGATCCTTTCTTTGATATATAACTCTACTTCCAATGATTAAAATACAATTATATATGATTAATCTGCACCATTCTAATTTAGTCCCACCAAAATATGAGTGGTGGAGATTCTTCCCTTTTTCTTTCAATTAATGTGAGAATTTCTAAAATTTAGTATTATTGTGGGACTTTCATGTCCTTAAAACGAAGATGCCTTGAATATCACCAATTTATATATATACACTAGTCATCGACCGGTGTGTCTGTACGGCTAGCAATTTTTATAAATAAATCTAATCCATAAAGCATGCAAAAATATCTTCTCCTCTTCCGTTCTATTTTCAGGTTAGTGCTCCTTTATTAGGCGCTCGAAGATGGCGAGTAGATAAGGAAAGCAATGCTTCCTTTCCATATGGTACTTCTCTGATTTACCATATATCACTTATGAATAGATAAATAGATCTAAGTTATGGATGAAAATGATTAAAGAGATTGGACGATCAAGATTTTCTTTTCTTTTTTAAAATAATGTGGGTTTTCTAGCAATTATTCTTTTTAGATTAACGTGGGAATTTTTAGCACTTTCTAATTAATGTGGGGGCTTCTAGTAGGGCCTCCAATTACTATATACTATAAATAGATCTAATCCGTAATGCATGCAATAATATCTTCTCGTCTTTCTCATCTTTTTATATACAAACTAACCAAGAAAGAAGGCATGCATGTCATGCACAAAATATGGAATCCAAAGCAAAAAAAAAAAAAGATGCACTTAATACTCATAAATGTTACACCTCTGGATTAGTCCGAAAGTAAAGCTTTATATACATATTAATTATTAATTCTATAGGGACAAACACTAATAAATTACCACCTTGATTAATAGGAGAACAAAAATCTAGAAATTCTTACATTAATTGGGAAAAACCTTAGCTATCATTACTAAAATTTGTAACATAAATTGAACTCTGAATTTGTATTTTTTGAATGTACCAAAATCTATTTTATTATAAATTGTAATTAATTGAGCATTTGTTGCCTGCAGCAATTTTTGTATGCATTAAGTTTCACTCGGAGACATTTACATGCATGTTGTATTAGGATCTAATATGTTGTGCAGGAGCCATTGACGCATCCTGGTTTAACACTTTCCAATTTTGAGTTGGCTACGTGCATATCAAATATGAAGAGATGCCGTACAAACCTAGTGTCTATTTTTAAGCATTTGAATACGGCGAGTAGATAAGGAAATCAAAGCTTTCCTTCTATATAGTTCTCCTCTGAGTTATCATATATCTCTTATGAATAGATAAATATATCTAAATCATAGATAAAAATGATTAAGGAGATTGGACGACCATGCATGGTTTCCTCTTTTTTTAGAATAATGTGGGATTTTCTAGTAATTCTTTTAGATAAATATGGGAATTTCTAGTATTTTCTGATTAACGTGAGGCTTCTAGGAGGTTCTTCAATTAATATATAAAAGATAGATTATTCGTTTTAAATTGTAGTGCTAGGCACAATGATGTCCCGGCCGGTTAGTTGCATGTTGACTGCGTTGTTGCCATAGGTATCGTTTGATCTGGTCAGCTGGATGCTCACGAAAGTACTGCAAATTCTACATACCCACCCATGGCATGAACGCTAAGCTATGTAGGATAGACTTCGAGTAAGTAGGGACGTTTGAGCAGCCCAAATACGACACGAAACTAGCTTTTTTTAGTAAGAAAGGGGTGCTAGCTAGAGCAGTATACCATCCAAACTCATAACCAAGGGATATTTTAATTTCAAGTTTCAACCAAGTTTAAAGTTTTGTGCGAGTTTCAACAAAGTTCCTATCAAACTTGAGCTGAGTTTGAAGCAAGTTTTCGTACATGCATGTTGCACGAGTTTTTGGAGCTAACCGACGGTGACTAAGAGCAAGCCCAACTCACCCCCTTATACCACTCCCTATCCTAAATTATAAGGAAAATTGGAAAAATGTGAGCTCCAACTCACCCCCTATTAGGAGCGTCTATTCAGGAGGCGCTTCTTCTCACCCCTACATCTAGGGACTCTCTTCTTCCCCTATTATTTTCTTCATATTTTTTATTCATTAATTCATGGGTGCATAGTAATAATAATGTTTAGATAAATAATAGGGGTGAGTAATAGGGAGTGTGGGTTGGAGACAAATTTGATATAGGGTGTTTCTAATTTTTATAACATCTTTAAATGAGTGATTTAGAGGGAAAATATAGAGGTTTGGGTTGGAGTTGCTCTAAGACGAGAGGAACTGTTGTATATTGGAGTAGCTGAACTTCATTCACTAAGGCTGGAACAATAACTGACTAGCTAGTACGTAGTACGTACTGTCATTTTAAAATTTACATACCCACGTAGAAATCGTGGGTTTTCTCATTCAAATTGAGGTCACACGTACGTACCTGGGGTGGAGCCCGATCGAGCCACCCTGAGCTGAAAAGAAAAACGCTTGCAGTAGTTCGCCATTTTTTCCCTGCCCAGCACGCGCGTCTGACTCTACGGGAGGCGCGCAGTTAGCAGGCGCCGGGTCAAGTGGGACCAGGGATGAACTTTTCGTTTGAGAAAAAAATTCGGGACAGACCGAAATCCGAAATTTCGGCCGAAATTCGGTAATTTCGGCCGGACAAGATTCAAAATTCAAATTTCAAAATTCAAATCCGGTTTGATTTCCACCGAAATTTTCCGAAATTCGCCGAAAATACCCCGAAATTCGCCGAAATTTGCCCGAAATTCGCCCAAATTGGACTGACTGAAAATTGGTTCAAACGACGCCGAAAAATTTTGAAATTTTTTTTGTAGGTTCCTGCCACATTAGAGATGTTCTCATAAAAATTTCAGGTGATTATCAGATCTGTGCAATTTTAAAAAATTCAAATACTGATACTATGTAGATGAAACGTTGATTGGCAAGTTTGAACCGGATGAAAAATAGTACAAACGATGTTAGAAAGTTTTGAAATTTTTTTTGGAGATTCCTGACATACTTATTATATATCTGGAAAAATTTCAGATGATGATCAAATGTGAGCAATTTTTAAAAATTCAAACACAGAGAGAGTTGAAAGCTAGTACTTTGAATGTCAGAATTTTTATAAATTCCTGGAGAAATATTTTGAGCTAAAAATTTTACATAAGAATCCTTAGCTCAAATAAATTTGAAAAACAAAATTTCAAAAATTTATAAAAATATTTGAGTTGACTGATAAATCCAAAATAGAAAACAGAAATATGTACACAGTACATTGTCAGAATTTTTATAAATTCCTGGAACAATATATGGAGCTGAAAATTTTAAATAAGGATCATTACCTGAAAAAAACTTTAAAAACAAATTTTCAAAAAGTTTAAAAAATATTTGAATTGTCTGATAAATCAAAATCCGAAATCTGAAAACTGTGCAGAGCAGATTGCAATCATATAAGTTCAGTGCTTACTGCATTGATAGATTTTATTGAGCAAACAAAGAAAATTTAAATTTTTTTAAAATTTTATAGAATGGTACTGAGCAAATTATTAATATGTCATAAAAATTTCAGATCATGATCACACCGGAGAAAATTTGTAAAAATCTAATAACTTTACTGTCCCAATTATGTCCATTCGGTTTTTTATTTTTTAAAGATAACAAATGATGTTAAATTATTTTGAAAATTTGTGTGTATAATCTCAAACTACTAAGAATGGTACCATAATTTTTTTGCATCATTATCAAGCTTTTAAAAATTCTTAAAAATCTGACAAGGTTTCTGCCCAAATTTTAAAAAATCTCAAAAAATTAGTTTTTCATCAAATTTTCATGGAACAAGACTTTCTTAAGGGTTATTGGACCCATTCCGTTCAAATCCGGCCAAAAAATTTGAAAATCCGGACTCCAAACCCGAAATTTCGGCGAAATTTGACCGAATTTCGAAAATACTGTAGTGGCACTGTAGCAAAATCAAATTTTTTTAAATTTTTTGAATTTGGCCGGCATATATAAATTCGGGGGGGCCGAAAACCGAAATTCGCCGGTTTTTGGATCCCTGAGTGGGACATCTATTGATCTATATGCACCATCGATCTCTTATCAACGGACTTATGTAATGCATGACGACACGTGCAATCGGAACAGATAAACCAACCGATCTAGATTGTTCGGTATTCTATACTGGTGAGGCTAGTTAGTATGAATATATCTTTCTTTATCTTTACTACTTCCGATTAGGAGTTAGTAGTAGTCATCCATTCTCTTTCAGAACACCTGATTCGTTGAATCTGCCACGAACGGCTGAGATGGAAGAGGATTTAGCCATATCGTCCCACCCCTTCCTCTCATATTCATACGGGTTTACACGGCCTGAATTGCTTTAGCCACGATGTCTTCCATCTCAAATCACGTCGACGCCGCACCACCTCCCCCTCTCTGGATTCGACGCGTTCAATTCTCCCTCTCAAATCTCTCCGTCTCTCACTCCCGATTCTCCGTCTCCACCACCACCCTCAACATGCGCCCTGTACGAGCTGCGAGGAGAAGGACCAACATCGGCTTGGAGGCAAGTGGAGTGCTCACAACTGAGTCCCAAATCCTATCTATGCGGCTGCTACTAGTGAAGCTCGGAGTGGAGCGGTGAAGAAGCGCAGCAAAGAAGGTTGCAGCTGCGCTTGCCTCCCCTCTCGCCGATGACCTCCCCTACCTCCAAGGCCAGCCTACAAGCCTAGGTACTTCTCAAGGTCGGAGCCGAACGCAATGAAGGAGGCAGCGGCGACCCTTGCTGGAGAACAGAGTTTGAACTAGAAACTACGCCTTAGTAATAGGAAAGATGAGCATTAGCGCTGCAATAGTAGGAGCACACCAACGTTGTGATGTGGTAGAAGAGTGGCCATCCCTTCTTCCATCCCCATCCCTTGCATGAATTAGTTATCTACGGTGATGACCATGATAGGAGCAGTTGGCAATTCGTCAAGGATGGGTGTTCAATTAGGAGTTGGTCAGGTTTACTTTCAGTGATTTGTTAGATGAAAAATTGATTAAATTTGCTTTCACCCTTTCTCCTGTGGTGAGTTCATGCTTATTACTTTTAACTAATTTACTGTCCTACATTTTTTATTTGTTTTTTTCTATGATTTGGTAGCCAACAAGTCAAAACTGTAATCAATTTAGGAGACTAGAACTTACCATTCATATGAATCATTACTTTGCTGATTAGTAGATGATTGCATTAACATCTATATGAAAATTAGGAAATGGTTGTCACAGTATTGTAGTCTATAGGAACTGAATTTTATTGTTGTTTATCAAGAGGAACATGGCTTCCATGTTATATTTGCATAAGTACCTGATTAGTTATTAGAAAGCACAAATCAAACGTAAGAAGCAGACTACAATTGATTTGACGAATAACATTCTTTCGCCATTATAATTTTCTTATAATAAAAATGTACAAAAAATTAGATAATTTTCTTATTAATTGAAGTCCACAACACCTACTGAAAAGGGAACATGAATGGTGGGCAAAGCTGTTGATTATTGATAAAGTTCGATCCAATTATCTGCATCTCTTCATTTTTCTTTCCTATGGCAAGACCTTCTATATTTATTCGATAGCAATATAATTGTGTTGTATGATTAATATAACATCATTGTTAGTATAAAGAGCTTCAAGCATACTACTATTTTTTGTTACTGAAATATCTATCAATTTTCTTCCCTCCTGCATTGTGTGTATACTTAGCGAACATTTTAATAGATCAGAACAACTACCACTAGATCTGCTTCACATCAACTAAAAAGCCCAATTGAGCTTGAGCTGATGTGTTCTGCATGAAAATCAATTATTTTCTATTGTCCAATCAGTTCTGCATTTCTTGTTCTCTTGGGTTTGTGTTATTATGATCTTTGGTTGGTGTGGTTGAAAGTGAGTTTACGACGGTAGGCAGAGTATCTCTAGGAAGAACTAGTACTGTGATGAAATCTTATTCCCTACCTGCAAGGTCAGTCTTTCTAATTCATATTATGTTTATAACACATCTTAGATCAGTTCCAAAATTTGCTAACCCAAATCAGTTCTATACATAGAAAACAACGAAAAATAGTTCTACACATGGTTCAATTCATAGAAGTTATATTTGCTATGAAGATTTTGACATGTCTCATATCTCTACTACTTCTAATTAGAAATTGATAGTAGTACGTCCATTCTCCCATCCATCACTTCCAAGTTTACATCATAGAATAACAAAATTGGACACTCTCTCCACCCCACGCTCCACACCCACCCCCAAACCACCCCCTCCCACTCCGTGGAGGCTTCTCTCGCGCATGCTCCAACGTCTCCGTGACTTCGTCCTCTTTGGCTACCTTGGTCTCGGTGATCTCTATCCCCTCCCCCGATTTCTGTCGCCATTCTTACCTCCCTCCGTCTAGGCTGCCGCTCCATTCTCCATCCTGCTACCTACTTGATCCGATCGACGATAACTTGGTGAAATTGCAACAACGACCTCGCATTTCTGCATTGCCTCCCCTATTTCCCGACCTCCTCTTGCTCCACTTCCTCAGCGCCGGTGGCATCTGGACTGACCCGATGCCTGTCTAGACCCTAAATCCATATCAAGGTATCAATTGGCCTCATACTACTTGTTGAATCTTGGGCTCAGCTTGATCCGAAGCTCGGTTGCCTGTTGAAATGCTCTAAAATCTAATTTGGTGGCGCATATGATAGAAGACCCCGCCGCCACGACAAGAAGCCATGCTGTGCCACCTAAGATCAGCGGCGGCGAGCGCTTTCGGCCACTCGCGCGTGCCTATTATGCCCACACCAACTGAAGGCGTCGACTTTGAGAGCACAAGGGCCATCACTGTCTCCGATCAGTGGACCATCTACCTCGTCTGCCCCCTCTCCAATCTCCTGATATGGTGGTTCTTCCCCACATAAATGAGCCTATTCATTTGGGGTCTCTGACTGTGTGTATCTCTACACGCTGCAGGTGAACATGTTCATAGTGAACACAGTTGGAGTTCCTCAACTCGTTTGTTGTGCTCTGCAATGACAAGCTCGTGCTCCTCCACAGGTGAAAAGAAGTCTAAAATTTCCTATGAATTCCAGGAGAACACTAGAGCTACTTGTATTTATGTATATGTTCATGGATTAATATCATTAGATGACTTGATATTTGATTCTTAGGTGCATTTAAGGAGTTCATGAATTTTGTTATGAAAAGAATCTTGGGTTAGATTCTTAGAAATCTATTTGGGGGAATATCAGGCCATTGTAGAAGTACATTTTTTTTATTTCATGCCATGCATTGGGAGGATTTTTTTGTGTCTACTGGATGTAAAGTACTTGCTTGCACAACCCATTTCGTGTGGCTTAAAAATTCCTAGAGGATGTTAGAGAACTCATGCTATAAAAGGTGTTGTTTTCAGTTCTATGGATTGTGTTAAGATAATTTAAGTTGGGATTTTTAATAATCAACTTCATTATGGTGACCGCTTTACCATTCAGATCTACCATTTTTTTGTAGCAGTTCGTGTAGAGCTTTAGCTGAAGCGAATATTTTGAAGTACCATTGAGCTCATGACTAGACTTCCTGCAAAAATAGTACACATCAAATATGCATTGCTTTGAAGTCATTTCTTGCTTCTCTGTTACTAAAGCTATTTATAGCAATACATATCCTAATGATTTCATGTGCCTATACTAATAAAAGTATGGGTTGTCCATTTCCAGGAAAATAGTTAAATTCGACTCATCTCTTACTATTCTAGAAGCAAAGCTACATAGTATTGGTGACACTAATGCATTGGGACATTCAGCAAGCCAAAAAGCATACCAATCTTTCGCAGATAAAGAAGAATTTGATCCTGAAAGTTTATTCGGTGAATCCTCTAGGTGAATCTATCTCCTCATTGTTATTCATACATTATATATTTTTGTACACCCCACACATTAGCATATTCTAACCAGACTCATACTCAATAAGGTTCCTAAATTGCAATTTTCTAGTGTATCTATGTGGTTGTACACAATAAACATTAAAGTATTGAACAAGAGCATTGGACCACAGAAGCTATGACTATGCGCTTAACCATGTCATTTCATTTTGATAGCTCGTTGATGTTCACTCTTCTTTTTAAAATAGTCTATCCTCATTCAACTTTTGTAAATCAAGCCAACTATAGCATTTTTATCCAAACCCAGCTAAAATCAGCTTCGAATGGTCTTGGGAGGGGGGGGGGTAAAAATAATGGCATTGATAGTTGATGTGGGTTGGTTATCTATTTTGGTAGTTTATGGTTGAATTTTAGACAAATGTGATAGTTCAGGAGTCAAATGGACTTGCTCCATTTTTATCCATGGTCATAGTGTTGTTAAAGGCAGTCTCTCTGTTGTTTATGAATAGAGGAATTGTTTTGCTTTTATTTTGTGAAATAGTCACCAGTTAACTATTATTATAATTTAAATGGTGATGCTTGTGTAACTTTAAAACTCTATTACTCTTTAATGAATGGGCAAAGCTCCTGTCATATGTTTCAAAAAAATATAATATATCACCTTTTTGGATTGCTTTAGTTCGCTCGGACATTGTCAAATACTTCTTATTCAAATCATGTATTTCATAACGAGTCATGCCACAACAATAACTATTGTTGCAATAATTGTTCAATTACCCCATTCCATGTTTTTGATATTCTTTTCCGATTGCGATTTCCTAAAATACATGAGTATGTTGAAAACTTAAAATACCATATTATTTCCCTACTAGTTTGCTATTCTTTTCCAAGTGTGCAGCCAGTTTACATATGCTGTTGTTATCAAAACCTTATATACGTTTGCGCTCTTGGTGATGTTACTTTGGTTCCTGACTAAATGCCCATTGTAACCTAGTTAACCATGGCCTCCTCTTTTATAAGCCAGTTTGCATGTGTTGTTGTTATCAATAGAATTTTTGTATTGTTTTAAGTATACGATGGTGTTTCAAAGATAGTGTCACAGGTGTTGTCACAGAAGCCTCTATTTTCATTTGTCCTACAAAAGATAAGGTGGTTATAGGTATATAGTACATATTAGTACATTGTATATGCAGCACAACATAATGTAATGTTTTAAAATTTCATTAACTCAAGCTTGCTTTCCCATTCAATGCTTCTTATAATTTTTGCCCTGTTTTCCATGTGACCTCCATCTTTTAGTGCAATGGGATCTTGTCTTTGAAGAACTTTGTCTTACCTCACAAAATTAGTGGTCATTTTGCAATAACTTTGTTTTGTTGTTATCCTCTGCCTTCGATATACTTAAATACTAATTCTAAGATACTCCAATATAGCTTCATGTTCGCAGTTATTTATATTTGATCTTGTAGCCAAATTTTCAAATATATTTTTCTTGGTTGACCTTTATGTTTCGTTACAAATTTTGTTTTTCGTAGCAATGCACAGGCACTAAACTAGTAAGAATCCAATGCCCATAACGTATGTACTCCCTCATATCAAAAGAAAAGATATATACCCTCTAGTCACAAATACATATCGTTTTAAGATACGCACAATTAAAATTTTAAAACTTTAACTATTAAAATATTTTTAAATATATTGATTGGATATATAAAATTCACATATACAAATAGTCTCGAAAAAGTAAATCTCATAACATTATAATTTTATTGGATTTTATAAATATATGTTTTATGGCACCACGTGTCCCTAGTGTGTTGTGAAGCCATCTTTGGATATACAAACAGCAATGTATACTTTATAATAACGGGAAAAGAATCCCCGGAAGCTGAGTGCTGCTACCTCAACATTTGGGTGGAAAAGCTGTCCAAAAAGTCAAAATTACGTTTAGATCCTTTCGTTGGTTTTTTTAGTAAAATAGACCCAAAAAATAAAATTACGTTTAGGTCCCTCTATGGTTTAAGTTTAAGCCCTTACGTCGGTTTTTAACATAATGGACTGGAAAAATGAAATTACGTTTAGGCCCTAAAAGGGTTTTTTAGCTGAATTGTTCCAAAAAAAACAAAACTCGTTTATATCCCTCCATGGTTTTTTTAAAAAAAATCCACAGATTCACCAGCAGCTCATAGCAGTCTACGGATTCGATGACGGCTCCTGGCAACCTGTTTTTCTAAGAAAAAAACCAAAATTGCGCAAAAAAAAAGAATCCACATTTTCGCATCGGTTTTCCCAAGGAAAATGAACCCGCAGTTACACAGATTCGCCGATGGCTCCTAGCAATCCGCAGATTGATCGACGGGAAAAAAATAAAATTACGTTTAGGCCTAAAAAGTTTTTTTGATGAATTCACCCAAAAAAATGAAACTACGTTTATATCCCTATGTGGTTTTTTTAAGAAAAATCCATAGATTCACCGATGGCTCATAGCGGTCCATAGATTCAATGATGGATCTTAGTAATCCGTTTTTCTAAGAAAGAACCCAAGAAAACCGAAATTGCACAAAAAAAGAACCCACGTTTTCACTTCGTTTTTTCCTAAGGAAAGGGAACCCGCGGTTCCACAGATTCACCGACGACTTCTAGCAATTCGCTGATTCACCAACGGCTCCTAGCAACCCATTTTTTTAGAAAAAACCGAGATTATGAACAAAAAAACACGTTTTCACAAAGATGACCCCTAGTGCCTCAAATTCGCCGATATCTCTTAACTAGCTCATTTTTATAAAATACCGGAGAAATAAACGAATTCATATTTACGTCCTTGACCCATTTTTTAGAAATAACCAACAGACCAAATTTCACACGGCGCAGTATCACACAACTAAATTTCGCACGAAACAACGTGGCTTGCGACTCTAGCTAGGTTTACCCATCGTCGCGTGGTTCTCACCTTCTGCAGCGAGGGGTTAAGTTTTGGCTCTACTAGCTAATTAGGATGAGCTCCTAGCTAGCTATATGTAAATTAATCTATGACAAGGAGGACAATTTTTTTCAGAAACACTATCTTGAAGTTGAAGACTGACGATTGATCGAGCTTGTAATATGATAATTACGTTTCGCGTGTTTCTTTTTGGAAGTCAGCACGTTTCGCAAGTTCGCAATACAAACAGGTTGTCTAGGACTTAGGACTGAACTAGTAATTAAATATTATTATTAAATTCGTACTGTATACATTAGAGCATGTACAATGGTACATGTCAGCAGTCTCTAAGCTTTGCCACGTATGATAAAAAATAACGTGGATGAGAGAGGGTGTGTATAGAGAGTTGAGCCGTCTCTTAATCTAGAGTCGACTCTAGCACGAGAACCAAGACAGGTTGTGTGTGGGAAGAAGTTATCTACTCATAAATGTGTTGTCTATACCATTGCATGAGTTGTCTCTAACGCTGTCTATAAATAACATATCAGCCTGTTATAGACAGCAGCTGTCTATACCATTGTACATGCCCTTACTCTATTCCCCATGAATGTTCGTCAGCTAGCTAGTTCAACCACTGACTCGTTAGCAATTAAGCAGCCCTTTCGATCTGACAATACAGATCAAGTACGACTTAACCTTGTTTAAAGTACAAAAGAAATATTTACTTGTGAATATATTTACTAATGTATATATACACTACTACAGAACCGATCTTTGCTACCCCCCATCATCGCGATTGAGTACGAACAAGGATCGATAGTTAGAACGATCCGGTTCAACATTCTGAGGGTGCGGGGAGATCGAGACGGTTCAAGACACCAACCGTCTCGATGGTCTAACATCAATACCGGTTCGTGTAATGAATCGGTACTATTTAGCAGGAGCTCACTAGTACCAATTCGTGACATGAACCGGTACTAATGTGAGACCATCAGTACCGGTTGGTGCTTTCAACCGGTACTGTGTCCCAGCCCAATTTAAACTTCTTCCTCCTCTCGCTCTCTGCAAGACCAAGATCATTTCAGCGCGCGACAAGAACAGTGGAGCTTCGGCCAAGAGCTTCAAAGGAGGGGAGGTGCTGCCCAAATTTTAAAATTTTGGTCATTTTACTCGCAACTATGGTAACTAAGGTTAGTAACATCATTCCTCACTTCATTTGGTGTTAAATGGAGCCTCTTTTTTGCTTGAATTATGAAAAAAATTTGATCTTTTCCCATGATTGATGAAAGATTATGAATGTAGAGGGAGGTGCTGCCCAAATTTCAAAATTTGGTCATTTTACTCGCAACCAAGGTAACTAAAGTTAGTAACATCATTCCTCACTACATTTGGTGTTAAATGGAGCCACTTTTTTGCTTTAATTATGAAAAAAATTTGATCTTTTCCCATGATTGATGAAAGATTATGAATGTAGAGATCTAGCTTGATCTTTTCAAATATGATACAAAAACTTGTTGTGTAAGCTTATAATTTGCTTGGATTATAATGTAACTCGCATTTAATGTGTGGGTCTAGCTTAAATTTAGGTTTTAGTTCCATCGATCGATGAAGGATGAGGTTTGGTTGCACGTAGTTGGGGGGAGAATGGTGCATGAAAATCATGGAGTTTGGCATCTTTAAATGGCAATAGTTATATGGAAAATAAGAAATTTAAATTCATTTGCGAATTAAAATAATATCAGAAATATGAATGGCTTTATAGAAAATATAAAATGAGTTCAAAATTTGAGAAAAGTTTTCAAAAATACTTTGGAATATTTTAAACTTAGAAAAATTATTTCTAGTATAATTTTGGTTTTAATTTTCATCAGCAAATTATTTTGAAAACATCATTAATTAAGTGCTAGAGATTTAGAAAAAAATAAAAATGAATGATTGAATAATAATTTGGAAATTTTTAGGGTTTTACAATTTCAACATGATTGTAGCGGCTGTTATAATTTTTAGGATGTTACAATTTCAACATAATTTGCAAACAAAGCTGTCGTGAATTTTATTCAAAATTTTGAATCTAGACTCTAATCGACCAATTCTTTTTGTAGGTTGCAAAAACATGTTGTGTGAGTTTAGATTTTGCTTGGATTATTATTTAGCTCGAATTGAAGGTGTGGATCTAGCTAATATTTAGGTTTTGGTTCAACAATTCATTATCAGAAAATGAGCTAACAGTTATCTTGATGTAACATAATGTAGATGGACCGGCGATGGATGTACATGGACCGACGCTCCTCGGAGTTCTTGCAGGGTTTGCAAGATTTTCTTCGTGCGGCCGATGCATACACGACGCCGGGCTACATATGTTGTCCATGCATAGAATGCAAGAATGAGAAGGAGTGACCAAAATCCAGCCACCTTCACTTTCATTTGCTCGCAAGAGGTTTAATGTCAAACTATATCTGTTGGACCAAGCACGGTGAAGAAGAGATTATACAGGAAGACGGTGAAGAGGAAGAGGCGGACAACAATATCCCGGACGCTGGCTAACACAGTTCTTTCGAAGATACATTGGGGGAGTTTGGTGATGATGACCTAGACCAGATGTTGTTTGATGGAGAGGGAAAATACATCGATGAAAGACATTACGAAAAGTTTCAGCGCCTATAGAAGGACCACAGAACATTGTTGTACCCAAACTGCTGACAGGGCCATAAAAAATTGCGTACCACACTAGAACTGATGCAATGGAAGGCGACCAATGGATTGTCTGATAAGTGATTCGACGAGCTGTTATGCCTCGTCAAGAAGTTACTTCCAGAGGGGAACACACTGCCCAAAACTACGTATGATGCCAAACAAGTTGTCTGCCCTTTGGGGTTGGAGGTACAGAAGATACATGCACGTCGTAACGATTGTATCCTTTATCGCAATGAGTACGAGGATTTGGAAGCTTGTCCGTGTGCAAACTCAAATATAAGACCAGCGTGATGACCCAGAGATAGAGGGCAACGTGGAAGAAGAGACCCCTGCTACGGTGGTGTGGTATTTCCTGTAATCCTCGGTTGAAGCGTTTATTATGCGAACAAAGCGCATGCCCAGATGATGCTTGTGCACAAAGAAGACCGTAAGGACGATGAAAGGCTAAGGCACCTGGCGATGGCTCCCAAGGAAGAAAGTTGATAGAACATACCCGGACTTTCTTTGAGGATGCAAGGTGTCGGTGTTTCGTAACCCGGCAAGTAAATTTGTAAGTCTAGGGGCCGCGCGCTCCCGCTCCCTAAATGGTCAGACCAAATGGGGTCCAAGATATATACTGGTTCGGGCTGAAAGTCCCCACTCCAGTTCGTGAGGTGGTCGTATATTGCTCTTGATGCAGAGGGTTGCACCGGGTTACAAGCAAGGGACGAGGAAGGGCCTCGAGCGCCTCGTGTGTGGAGGAGAAGCAAGAGTGCTTGAGAATACCCCCGAGCCTGGAGGTCGTGAGAGCCTTCGAGCTTTTGAAGTGTTCCTCTCGATCGATCCCCCCTCTTGAGGGTCCTACTTCCCCTTATATCGCCTGAGGAAGTAGGTTACACAGGAGTCTGGAAAAAAGTGGGATGGGGCGCCCTACGCCTGGGAGTCTGGTCTTCAGCCTCGGCGTTCGCCCTCAGCCTTGGCGTCCTGGTCTTTGGATTTGACGTCTGACTGGTGATTGTACGCCTCATACTGGGTCGGTAGACACACAGAGAGGCGGAGCGCTCCACTCTATCGGGGATCGGCGTACCTGCTCTCTGCGCTCCTGTCAGGCACTGATGTTGTGACGCCCGACTCTAGGAGTTGCCTTGGGAAGGCACGCGTCCCCCCACTATGCATGACCGGGCGATGAGACCGGCGCTTGACTTTGGCCACCTCCCGCCGCCGAAAGAGCTTCTCGCCCTCGCCGCAGTCTTTGAGGCATCAGACGGGGTAGGCGGTCGGATCGGAGGCCGGTTTTCGATGATCCGACGTCTATTTCGCGATGGAGATGGCCTGGTTCTGGCCGAAATTTGTGAGCGGTCCGACCCGCGGGTCGGACCGTCTTCCTGTCGCCCCGGCCGTGGCTCGGAGGGCGCCCGCCCTATGGTACAGGTCGGATTGTCCTTGGGGTCGGCTTTGGTCGGGGGTCGGGTATCCTTGAGTGGGGCCCTTAGTTGAGGTTGGGCTTCGAGGCGGCCCATTCGTCTTTCCTGGGCCGCTGGGCATGCCCATGTCCCGGGTATTCATCACAAGGAACATAAGGTTTGGGTTGAGTACGGATGGGGATGAACCCGTACGGAGAGATGAGCAGCAGTCACAACACTTGGCCCGTGACTCTATGTATCTACAACCTTCCTCCTTGGCTGTGTATGAAGCGGAAGTACATTATGATGCTGTTGCTTATCCAAGGCCCAAAACAACCTGGAAACGACATCGATGTGTTCCTCAAACCGTTGGTTGAAGATCTGCTGACACTGTGAAATGATGGTGTACGTGTATGGGATGAGTACAAAAGAGAGCACTTCACTCTACGTGCATTGCTATTCGTAACCATCAACGACTGGCCTGCACTCCTATCGGGTCTATCTATCAAAGGATATAAGGCCTGCATCCATTGCTTAGAGGATACGGACAGCAAGTACCTAAAAAACTCCCGAAAGGTTGTGTACATGGGCCACCGTAGGTTCCTCCATATGAAGGACCTGTTAAGGAGGAAGGGTGAGAATTTTGATGGGACAGAAGAGAAACGTAAGAAGCCCCTGCATCGCAGTGGGGCCCTTGTATTTTCTTTGGTAAAGGATCTGAAAATAGTATTTGGAAAAGGTCTTGGTAGCAAACCTGTCCCGACTGAACAAGGTCACACAAAGCCCATTTGGAAGAAGAAGTCAATATTTTGGGACTTACCTTACTGGAAAGACTTAGAGGTCCGCCACTCACTGGACTTCATGCATATCATGAAGAATGTCTGCGTGAACCTACTAGGCTTCCTAGATATGTACGGCAAATCAAAAGATACACTTCAAGCACGAAAGGACCTAGAGCTACTGGGAATCAGGAACGACCTACATCCAGAAAAGAGAGTGGAAGGACAGCATTACCTCCACCCTGCGAGCTACTCTCTGAGCAAGGAAGAGAAAAAAATATGATTAAGTTCTTGAACAGTGTGAAGGTCCCTTCTGGATACTCCTCAAACATAAGGAGACTCATAAACATGAAAGAGAATAAAATCGTACACATAAAATGCTATGATTGTCACGTGTTGATGACACAGTTGCTCCCAGTGGCGGTGCGAGGTATTCTGCCAAATTGGGTACGAGGGACAATCATAAAGTTGTTTTCGTTCTTCAACGCGGTGTCGCAGAAGGTCATCGAGCCGAATAAGGTATCTAATCTGCATGATGACATGGTCAATAGTCTGGTTAGCCTTGAAATGATCTTCCCTCCATTCTTCTTTGATATTATGGTCCATCTCATGGTCCACATTGTTAAAGAGATAGAAATTCTCGGACTTGTGTTCCTCCACAATATGTTCCCTTTCGAGAGGTACATGGGTATCCTAAAGAAGTATGTTCGTAAGCGGTCTCGCCTGGAAGGCTACATTGTGCAGGATGTTGGCACAGAGGAGGTGATCGAGTTTTGTGTTAGTTACATTGATGATTTGAATCCGATTGGCGTCCCTGTATCACGCCATGAGGGGAGGCTACGGGGAAAAGGGACTTTAGGGAGAAAAGAATCCTATAGCGACGATCTACTTTCATTTAAACAAGCACATTTCATGGTATTGAAACAAGCAACTGTAGTGGCTCCGTATATCTATGATCACGAGATGAGTCTACGCGCCCAATACCCAGAGAAGTTAGATAAGTAGATCGCAGTCGAGCAAATGGATCATTTCGGCAGTTGGTTACAAAAGCAACTGTTGGGCAACCAGACAGACGATGAACAATTGAAACTCTTGGCTCGAGGACCATCCACAACAATCATATCATTCCAAGGGTATGAGATAAATGGGTACACATTTTACACGACAGCCCAAGATAGCAAGAGCACTAACCAAAACAGTGGCTCCGTATAGATGCCTTGGACAAAAATAGAAAGATGGACACCTACTATGGTTTCATAGAGGAGATCTGGGAGCTCGAGTACGGGCCTTTAAAAGTCCCTCTGTTTCAGTGCCAATGGGTCAAACTGACAGCCGTGGAGATCGATAAGTACGGTATGAGAAATGTGGACCTCAAGCAAGTGGCCTATAGGGACGAACTGTTCGTGCTTCGCTAATGATGTGACACAGTATTCTATGTGATGGACATGGACAGAAACCGAAAAAGCGAAGGACAAGCCTACTAAAAGCAAGAAGCAGAATGACAAATCCATCGAAAGCATAAAGCAGAAGGAGAAGACTAGCAGTAGCGATCAACCAAGGCGCCACGTGGTTCTTCTAGGTAAAAGAAGGATTGTTGGAGTTGAGGGCGTCACGGATGAAGAAGAGTATAATCAGTTCGATGAGATGTCTCCTTTCACAGTGGACGTAGACATTAGTGTCCTGAATGATACAAAGGAATCTCTATACGTACGCCGCGATCATAATAAAGGATCGCTTGTAAAAACAAAGTATGTTAGCAAATAAGTCCAACCGTGTTGTATACTCCCTTGTCAGAAGTAAGCTAGCTTGCTCCTTCGGCTTAGTTTTCTGTCACTCATGGATGCTTAGTTTTCCTTTTTCATGTTAAATCTTGTCTACTGTGTTCCCATGCTACTAAATTGATGCCTTGTGTCCATGGACGGATCACTTTGCTTTCTTTTGGTGTAATATACTACTAACATACTTGTTGTGTATTAATAACCTTATTTTATTTTTTGAAAATCATTTTAGTGTGGAATAAAAATGATTTATTATTTTTTATTAAGCAAAGAAGCAATAATTGAATTTATGTAACAAGGTGAAAATTTGCATTAGAATTATAAGAGAGCAAAATTTACTTTATTTCTTATAATTTTTCATAATTTTAATTTATATTAGAAGTTTATAAAATAATATGCTAAAGAATATATTAATTTTCAAAATTATTGTTGAATTGTAGAAACTATAAAAGGAATTTATAAATGACTAGTAATCTTATTTTACCTTTTTAAAAATCATTTTAGTGTGGAATAAGAATGATTTATTATTTTTATTAAGCAAAGAAGCAATAATTGAATTTATATAACAAGGTGAAAATTTGCATTAGAATTATAACAAAGGCAAAAAATACTTTATTTCTTATAATTTTTATAATTTTAATTTATATCGAAGTTTATAAAATAATATTCTAAAGAATATATAAATTTTCAACCTCTCCTCCGCCTCCTCTTCCCCAATTTCGCTCCTCCCGCCTGTGTTCTTCCCCAACTCGAGTTCTCGCTTGCGCCGCCTTGCCGCCTTCCCGCCCTCGCCTCGATGACCCCGTGCCACCGCCGTCCTCCTCGCTTCCGACGATCCTTGTGCGCCGTGCCGTCTCGATCGTCCTCCTCGCCTCCATAGACCCCGAGCGCGCCTCTGACAACCCTGTCGCCGTCCTCCTCACCACCGCCGACGACCTTGCTGCCATCCTCCTCGCGTTCGACGGTAGAATGTATGTTCACCTTGCGAATTGATTCGGTTTTGCGCAAATGTGTTTTACTTCCCTCCCTTCCCGTCAATCCTTTGGCAATAAATCAAGCATAGATTACATGTTCTGTGTTTTTTTGATGTGATTAGTGTTGATGTGCAGTAGATAAGGCCTTATGTGGGATTCTGAAAATGTGGATATGCTAATAGTGAGTAATATATATAGTTGTCTGGTTTGTGCTTGATTATTGGAATGGAGTCTATAAGATGCTATAAATCTGTTGGCTGTTTCAGACAAGAATAGTGGGGTGCAGGTTGTTTTGGATAGCAAAAATATTCTGCTGGTTATTGATTAGAATAGCATTGCTCAGTTAAGTTACTGAACCCACTGATCTGAATTTAGTATTTGTTGGTTTAGTCTCAGTTAGATGATTCGATTAGCACCTCTTGTTGAACTGATCTGAATTGCATGGAGTTAAGGCATCATTTTCCCATTAGTCCTATATATCTTTGAGCCACTGAATTGCATGGAGTCTTAAGCAATGTGGCTAATATTAGTGCTCCATACTTGTAGATCACGCCTTCAACTAGTTAAAATTGTACTACATATCATTTTTTAGAAATTCGCTTCACCCCCCCTCCCTCTAATTTAGTGGCTAGTGTGTCACTATCAGAAGAGGATATATGAATGGATTTTATTAGCTGCCACGGGCTATGGTGACGTACGTAGGCTTATGCAGTCCATCCTAGTTCACATGTCATTTGCGATTGTGACATAGGTCCATGCAACCCTTGTGGTTGACAAAATATTTGGGTTTGACTGGCTACATTATGCTATCATAACGTAGGAGTTCATGCGGTGATGAATCAATTAAATTTGACCACCTACTATGAGCTATTGTGACATAGGGGCTCACACAACCCATCTCATTTTGGCTGATGTTGCTATGCGCTATTTTGACATAGGTGCTTATGCAGTCTATCTGGTTTTTGAATCACTTGAATTTGACTAGCTAGCCGCCATGTGATATTAATTGTGATGCTAAGGCTCATGTGGTCTATGGTTAATGAAATATATAGCTTTGATCGGTTGCCAAGTGTGCTATTGTTATGTATAGATTCATAGTCCTTTTGGTTAATGAAACATGTAATCCTTTTTGTTAACGAAACATGTTGATTGGAGTGGCTTTAAATATATTGTGATGTAGAGATTCATGCAACCCTTATGATTGATAAAATATGTTGATTTACCTGCTGGATGTGATGCTGCTTAGATGACATAGGGGCTCATGTAGTCCTTTTGGCTTTTAAAACACATGGATTTAATCAGCTGCCATGTGATATTGTGATGTAGATCCTCATGTTACCCATATGGTTAATAAAATATGTGCTATTGTGTTGTATGGGTTTATGCAGTCTTTCTAGTTGATGAAACACGTTGATTTGAGTAGCTCTAATGGCTATTGTGATGTAGGGGTTCATGCATCCCTTCTACTAGTCCACGATTTTTTTGCTAAAGTATCTATAATCTTTCATTTAGCTATTTCCTTAGATTGGCACATGACAAATGTATATGTATCATGCGAATTTTTCTAATTTCTGGTGAATTTTGAAATTTCTACGTATATGTGAAGTTTCTATGTATATGTGAGATTTCTATGTATATGTGAAGTTTGAAATGTATATGTATCATGTGAATTTTTCTAATTTCTAGTGAATTTTGAAATTTCTCGTATATGTGAAGTTTCTATGTATATGTGAGATTTCTATGTATATGTGAGATTTCTATGTATATGTATCATGTCAAATGTATATGTATCATGTGAATTTTTCTAATTTATGGTGAATTTTGAATTTTGAAATGTGAAATGTATATGTATCACGTGAAATGTATAAGTATACTTGTCGATAGTATTTGGCCGACTTACGTTAGGAACATCTTGGCGTCATACCATCCTCTCTACCGCCTCTTCCCCACCGTCTTCCACGCCGTTTTAGAGTAGTACCATCAGCTTGTCGATAGTATTTGACCTTTTGTTGATCTATTTTCATTAATTTTCAGTGCTTCTTCTAGCCTAAGAAACGACGATGGACGGTGAAGGATTTGATCAAGAAGAATTTATGAGAAATTTGATTTCGGGAGATGGTAGTCATGAGGCGGCGGAGCCTGAACCCGCCCTCACGGCCACCGAGGCCGATGAGGCCGGCGAGGTAACAATCAGTCATGTTCATGATTGTCGGTTCCACTATCATGCTAAGCCAACATTCTGACCCGTTCATGATTGTACCATGCTTTCAGATCACTCAACCAAGCAGGCAATCACGTCAGCGAGGTCCAAGCAAGAAGTCGAAGGCAAGACATGTTGTCACCGAAGTCGCTGAGAACGGCCAACCTCTTGCACCCTTGGGGGCGCTTGGGCCATTCAATTCGGCATGCGGCATCCATGTTAGGGACCACGTGCCAATTAGCATAGCAAAATGGGATCAGGTCCCTGAAGATACGAAGAACATGCTTTGGAACGATATGAAGGAGACATTCACCTTCCCCCAAGGGACCGAAGAGAAGGTGAAGAGTTACACTCTCAAGAACATGGCTATCGCATTCCAGACTTATAAAAAGAAGTTGAACATGGAGTATATCAAGAAGAATCGAACGCTTGACTTCAACAAGCACCCAAAGTTGCAAGATCACTGGGATGCGTTCGTGAACTACAAGACTTCGGACGAGGGTCAAAGTTTGAGTGAGAAGAATAAGCTGAATGCACAGAAGAAGAATTATCACCACCGACTCGGCCCTGGTGGTTACCGCCAAGCAATTCCCAAATGGGAGAAGAGGGAACATGACCTGCAAGCAAAGGGTGTCGCACCCGCAACAATGAATTAGCCCGGCAGATCAAGGCATTGGTTCTATGGTCACCATGCGGCCTTGATGATAACGGCAATGTTGTGTTTGGGGAGGTGCTAAGAGATGTGGCGAAGGCTTGTACAGATCCATCGAGAGTCTTCCTAGGGTAACCGTGCCAAATAGGGAGAACGACGAGCTAACAAGGGTCTGCAAAACCCGAACACCACGGGCGTACACGAGGCGTTGGCGTCGTCTCGTGGAAGGTTGGTTTCGCTCAAGGCGTCCGAGACCTATAGGAGTCGGGTGAGGAGCAAGGCTCGGCAGACACAACAACTTAGTGCACTTGAAGAACGCTGAATCAAACCACGTAAGAGAATGCAAGAAGAGATCCGAAGAGAAGTGCGTTAGTCTTGAGCCAACAATGGCGAGATCGGACCAAGAACCTCCAAGTAATCCTAACATCATCGGCCCCTCAGGCGTGGCAAGCTGCGCTCCGGTGGCTGCTGAAATGGACTTGGACAAGTATCCCGTGATTTACATCGAACAATCGGACACCTTGTGAGTCTGCCGCGTCCAAGCGCGCAACCTTTCCTTCAAAGCGCGACGGCATGGCTCACCCATTGGGCCGGGCAGCTCATCCATGGCCAACAGATACCGTCGGGAGATACTCCAAGGTCTTGGTGGAGGAGGTTTGCCTAGGGTGCGAGGATCTTGACCTCGAAATTCACGGAGGTGACGGGACTACGGCTAGGAGAGCGCGACACAATTTCATCTGTGGCGCAAATGGTACATAATTTTTCGAGATAACATGGACATGTCCTCTCCATGAAGAAGCCCGGAAGAAGCCCGTCTCCTCCTAAGAAGGCAGCCACTCCTACACCACCTCCTCAGCATATAAGGCCCAGGAAGCCTCTCCTCCCAAGAAGGCGCAGGCTCCTACACCACCTCCCAGCACATAAGCACCACAAGAAGCCCGTCTCCTCCCAAGAAGGTGCCAACCAAGGAAACAAGCCACTCGACCAAAGAACTCCCAAGAAGACGGGGTACTCCACCCAATCCAAGAAGTTGGGTCCACTTCCGAAGTTGACATATGAAATGACCGATGAGGAGACTAAGAAGATAGTAAAAGGCGATGTAACTAAATTTTTTAGACCCAAGTCACCAGAGAAGAAGGTTCAACCTGGCACAGAAGAATTTCACAAAGGCTTGATGACTATTAAAAATTTGAAGGATCAAAAAGAAATGTCTCGCCAATCAAACTACGAGCGCACATTGAGTAAGGAATGCCACAAGAAGAAGATGTCAGCTGAGGGGAAGGATAAGAAGATGCTACAATTCTTCGATGAAACTGGTCTTGACGCAAATCAAATATTAGGCACGGCAAAGATTGAGTGTGCCCAATTAAGATGGCCATTTACAGTGGGCGGATCATTGGTCAAGCGTGAGGAGCTGCTCCAGCTAACGACAAAGATGCGGCAATTTCATGAATGGTACTTGGACGCAACCAAGCATGGTCTATAGTTGTTCGCTGTCAAGTACAAGCAACAAGATTTTTTTCACGGTGACGGTGATTTTTTTGTCGAATGGGACGTCGTATATGATCTATACCAAACAGACGCCCTCGGCGCGACCTTGCTAGGTTGCTGGACTCTGTAAGTGTCTTAATTATTTACAAAAAACCATCGTACACTCCCTTGTACTATACTAACTTGCAAGCCTAACTAATTTCTTCTTATGTAGCATGGAGATACAAAGATGCCGAAGGGAACGTATTTTTGACATAGGCTTCATGGACCCAGTAGTTATCAACGAGACAACCGTTAGAGACCACCCAGCGTCTGAGAGAATAACGATACAATGCGCTAATGGGTCAAAAATATAAGTTAAGATATATCTAGCCTACGCATTTGAGTACGTGTTTTCGTACCACCTCATTCTACTCCTTTTTCATAACACGATGTTAGAACTAATTATTTATTTACGTTGACATATCTATGTATAATTTTCACTGGATTCTTCTTATGATTGAGCTAGATCGTAGCTCGATCACAATTATGGACTCGCAAAGGAAACCAGTTAACAAGTATCAAAACTTTATCGACATGCTCAACCGGTATTAATTCTTGTTCCTTTCATTATCGTACTAGTTCTATTTCCTTCCATTTGAAACAAATTCTAATCATGTACAATTCGTAATCACATGTGTAGTGCATTACATGCACGGTTCCGTGCTAAAAACAGGAGGCGTATTCAAGGAGAAATTTGACATTACAATTGCCTCTCAAGTACATATATCATAATGCTAGCTTTTTAGTTAGTTAACTTAATTTCCTTGCATCCATTTCACGCTTTCAACTTTTTCCACCGCAGATCTTGAGTCGTGGCACGGCAACAATTTATCGACTACTATGTATGTAAGTTTATGCACACCCAAACCGGAGCGCCCGATCGCATGCTAAAAGGCAACAAGGTGGTGAGTAAATATAATTACTAGCTTTAATGATGTATAGGTACTCTTTATATCTTGTACAAATTCAAGGATTGATTAGTTAATGACTTAACGATAGGTGCCTCAATATTTGGCGGAACAAGGTTGAACTCTCGCCAAACACAGTGAGAGCAATCCAAGAACAACTCGTCGGCTTTATTTACGATGAGGTTAAGTGAAATCAAAAGCGAGTTTCACGAACCAAATTTAAACAGGTGGGGCCCTTCGATAAGGACCGGTGAACTGTCGGGGTCGACATCTATGGCTAGCAAGAGCGATGTGCGTAAAAGATCCCGATGAACAGAAGGAAAAGAAATACTAAAGTTGTAATTAAAGTTGTGTACATATATATTGTAATACATTAGGCGATGAGCGAAAGAACAAATATGTGTACATATTTTAATACATTAGATGTAATTAAATTTGTTAATGAATGTTCAGTGATTTAATTATCAGGCAAAGTGCATGATTGATTATATGTGCTTTAATTAGTTGTGATTTAACACACACACATATATAATAGCTCTTGGACACACACACAAGAACATATATATACACACACACACATAAAACATCATGCAGGTTGGAGAAACCAGCAGTGCTTGTCGAAACCTCATCGATGGGTTGGAGACACCAGCGATCTTGATCGAATCTCGAGGGGTTCACGACAGCAGTCATGTGACTTCCAACCGTCTTGATACTCTATCGATGCAGGGTGAAGCGGGACTAATGCCCTAAGCATCGATCCCAAATAGCCTGCACGGTGCAAAAACCGATCTTGAAGGCTATTTTAAACCGATACTGAAGGCCCTTTCCGTAGTAGTGATACTAGTGATATCGTCTGCTCGCTCAATCCTCTTCTCAAAAAAATATAAACGTGTCGATTCATAAGCCGCAAGATAAAAAAAACAGTCGCATCTCTCTCTTTTCGCCACACCCGCTCCCTTTGGCCAGTTCATTTCACATTTCTCTCTCATGTGGCAAATGAAGAGTGCAATTTTATTTTTTTAAAATACGTGATGTGATTAAATTATTTGGTTAAAAATTGGGTTTCCGTTGTAACACAAGGATACTCGACTTGTACTCCATCTTGGACATCGACACAGTACCCGAAATAAAACTTTGACCACTAATTTTTATTATAATATATTTATATAACCCAATAAAATTATATATAATATTATAAAAGCACTTTCGAGACAAACCTATACACGTGATTTCTTCATGTATCCAATTTAAATATTTTAAAAGATATTGATAGCTAAAGTTTCAAACGTTTGACTACACATATATCTAAAATAACAACTATTTGTAACCGAAGGAGTATCTATTTATACTCCACTGTTGGATCAAGCGGATCATCGAGTGGAGCAGCGGCGTGGTGCAATCGGTATCCGTGCAATCACGTGCAATCAACTAACAAAGTTTCGAAAAATTCTGAAAAAAATCATGGATGTATATCTCATCTTACCCCATCTACATATAAAATTTCATGATCAAATTCGTCCTATGCTAGAAGTTACAAAAAGACAAATTTGAGGTGCATTTGAACTTTTAAGTTTGTCAGAAATTTGTCTTTTTGTAACTTCTAGCATAGGACGAATTTGATCATGAAATTTTATATGTAGATGGGGTAAGATGAGATGTACATCCATGATTTTTTTCAGAATTTTTCGAAACTTTTGTTAGTTGGATTGC
Source organism: Guadua angustifolia (assembly GCA_036346375.1). Taxonomy (NCBI): domain Eukaryota; kingdom Viridiplantae; phylum Streptophyta; class Magnoliopsida; order Poales; family Poaceae; genus Guadua; species Guadua angustifolia. Next base: position 18,354 of record JAYEVE010000704.1, on the reverse strand, counting down.
ACGGTGATTATCGGAGGTCTGATTGCACCACGTCATCGCTATCGAGGTGTCTATGCAAGCATATATATATATATATATATACGAGCTGTACTGTCATTGTGGGCCTGTAGCTCATGATCAGCACTACTTGTCCCTTTTCTTGTCAATCTCACGACGCAGATCCTCTTAAACTTTCAACCCAACGAACTCAAGTTCGAACAAGAGCATTAAGTAACTTGAGATACACGGTACGCGCGTGGAGATAAAAAAAAAATGCACAAATTTAAAACTAACATGTGGTTAATTGTTTATTGATCGATGCAGGCCAACTACAAGGTCAACTTGATGGCACACGTTCTGGCACGTTCAAGGAGCTAAGCTAGCAGCTAAGCAGCCTACCTAGCAATGTGCGGGAAGCAGCGATCCTTAAAATCATGTTTGTTTTTTCGATAAAGGAATCTTTTATTAATCTTAGTAAATTATATCAAGATAATACAATTATACTAAGAAGACTTCCGGTCTCTACATAGCTAGGGTGTACACAGCCAAACACACACACAAGAAAAGATAAAGGAACCGTCACGGCAAACTACGTCACGCAATATTGTCTTCAAAACTATCCACCATCATAGCAACACTTGGACCGCGATAAAAGCTCTCCAATGACAACGCCTCCAAGAAGGACTCGATACGCACACGTACCGCTATTGCCATGATCCAACCAGTGAAGGCCAGACCAAAGGTTTTCACCTCGGAGAGTAAATCTTCAGACTACAAAACAATGCCTTCAACATGGCTATTGCCAGGCACAACCAACTAAGGTCAGACCTAGGGATTTCTCCCTGAAGTCGAAGTACCGGAGATCCCAGTGTTGCAACCACCCTCAATCCAAACTAGTACTTGTTTGATTATTTTGGGAAAGAGAGATTGTTAGGAATGAGGCCCAAGTGGCCCATTTATCTCTAATGCCAAAGCTACAAATAAAAGTACCATATTGCTAATTAAAAGAGGAGAGTGTCAATTTAAAGGAGAGCTCCCACCATGCCTTGTAATGTGGCATATGGAGGGTGAGGAGCGGCTAAAGTCACACGACGCTGTGTATATTTCGTAATTACCGTATTTCAGCGTGACTTGTGACTTCGCGAGTCATCATCTTAGTAGATTAAATTCTGACACGTTTAAACCCTTTTTATTTTTCGATTTCTCTCTATTATTAATGGGGTCATATACTGAGAATTGAAACAACCATGATAATGGCGTCAGTTTCTAATAGAAACTGTTATTTCAATGACCTGCAGTTACAAGCATATAATGGTGCTGTAACGGTCAATTTATTGACCGTTACTGGTGCAAGGCTATAAAGTCCGGAGGCGTCGAGCAGGATGGGTTTTTTTTGGTCTCTTGCGCTTGCGTTCATCCTCTGTGACTGTGTTGCGTCTTCGTCTTTGCGCTCGTTCTTCATCGACCTTCCTCTCGGCGTGCACCGCGAGGCAAGGAGAGCGGGATCTCGAACCGTTGCGTGCCGCGAGAACTCCGCGAGGCGGCAATAAGGTTTACGGCGCAAGCTAGCGCGACCGCTCGAGCTCTTCATCTTGCGATCCACGACGTCGACTACTTCCTCGGCGTCGACTACTTCCTCTACGGCCGGTCGCTACTGCGCTGCTTCTTTTTCGTCATCAAGCCCATCGTAAGAATTCTCATATTTTTCCTCTGTTCATTTCGTACAAGATTTACTTTTCAGAAATATGTGGTATCTTCTGTCTAGCCTGTTGTGTTTGATTATTTTGGGATTATGTTTAATATTCAAATCTGCAATTAAAATAATACCTAGATTTCCAACAGTACTACCATACCACTTAATCATGTTTGTAATAAGAAAAAGAACCCAAACATTGATCATTCTCGGTTTCTTAACTTCTCAGAGGATAACAAGAATGCTTACTTAGATTATTAGCCAGGTGTGATGTGAGGTGGCCATATGTATATAGCTGTACTAAATACTCCTATATACGATGACGTGACCATGAAATTTTAAAGAGTATTTTTAACTTAGCTAGCTCGGCGCTTCCATCTTGTGGAATCTTGCGACAAGGAGAAACTCGTTGATCGTGACCGAATGCATGCTATCAGTTTATCTTTCCATGTGAAGTGAGACTATAGTTCAAAATCCAGCAAAATTTTAAAAATTTTTGCTGAGATTTTGAATTTCAGCCGGAGACGAGATTGCAAATCTCGGCCAAATTAAAATGAAATCAAAGTGCCTCAGGATTAGAGTACATGTAAAAATTTATACATATATAAATTATATATAAAAGCATACCAAATAGAGTAGTTGACCGCACTGAGATCAAACGCCTTAGACCAATTGGGCCAGGTCGTCTTCATGCTGTAGCACATGGTTAATTTTTTTTATGGCCTCAAGAGATCGTTTGAGATGGACCGAAAAGGACCGAAATTTTGGCCCGTCCTAAAAAATTCCGAATTTCAAATTTGCTTTTTAAATTTTGACTTGATTTCAATTGAAAATTTAGATTCCAACAACCTTCAAGATGGAATCTGAAGACGAAATTTCAAACCTCCAGTAAGACAGATTCAGAGAAGGCAATGAAAAAGGCAGTAGCGGTAGCCGTTGTCATCTTTTGGCAAATCAAGCTTTTAGCATTTCGGTCTGAGTAGACGGCCAGACAGAGACAGCCATTGAACTCGGGCCTGCAGAGGCAAGGTGCCTGGGCCCCAGCCCACGTTGAAAAAAAGGCCGAGCTCGTTCTATACGTAAGTTCCTCTAAAAACGCAGTCAACCTCTCAAAAAGCAGAGTCAACGTTAGACTCCGTTTGGTATTGCAATTACTTGTGCTGATCTTGTGTAAGAGATAACCCCTTTCACATATTATGTCGCGATATTTCCAAACAGGGTATTTGATTCTTGGCAGTTGGCAGCTATTTTTTCAGAGCAAATTAGGGAGGGGGAAAAAGCACTTGCACAGGAACAAGCTAGGAAACAACAAAGGAGCACTCGTGCTTTCCAAAACAAAACAAAGATTGTTGTACTAGCTAGTATTGTCTGTGTCTAGACCTGGAAATTGGGCCGGGCCCAAGTGGACCAGCACGAAACTGACCCGAAATAGGTGGCACGGCACAACCCGACCAATTCTAATGGGTCAGACATGCACGGCCCGAATACGAAGGCGGGCGGGCCTAGATTCTAGGCACGATGGGCCGCCGCACGTACCGATCGTTCGGACGTGTTTAGCAACTGCGGCCGATTTGAGCCCAGATAGATAATCTCTTTGTTCCCTGTGACATTAAATAAACTCTTCGTTTCCTGTTATCTGTAGGGCGTAGGATACTAGGATGTGATGAGTAAACACCATTAATTAGAAAGTAAATAGCATTACAGATACTAGAAGCGAGGAGGCAAGTACATTAAATAAACTCTTCGTTCCCTGTGAGCTGTAGTAGGGCGGCGTAGGATGTATATGTTCGACTCTTGAGTTCTTCAGTTCTTCTTCAGTTCACCAGTCATCCTGTCCAGTCCACCATGCGTCCAGGCACCAGCACCACGCACCAGCGACTGCAGGTACAGGTTCAGTTATGAACCTCAAGGCTAAGAAGAGCCATAACTTCTTCTTGTTGACCATTCTTATTGCAAGCGTTCAGAGTATGATTATTGTTGCATAAAGAACCTCCTGACAGCAGCAACAAAGGAAGTAAGAAATTGTGCAAGAGAATTTCGAAGCGCTGGAAGGTTCTGAATTTCATTACGGCAATAACCAAATAAACTAGTAAGTGCTAGTACAAAAAGAACAGGGAGTAATATTACTTACACAGGGAGGAGAGCCGCCACATTCCAGCAGGCCAATTCCTACAAGTGATACTATGGCCCCAAACCAAGTCAGATTGGAGATCGACGCGCCCAAAATGCCATCAATTAGAGGCACAACTATCACCTGTTCAAAGAACTCCTCACATAGTCAGATATTTCAACCACAGCATTGGCCAATTCAAGCAATATCATCATTACAACAAAATATAAATTAGCAAAAAACAAGATACCGTGAAGGCTGTAATGAAGGATGCTCGCCCAGCATCAGATGAGAGTAACCCAATTGCTTGTGCAAGGTACCCTAAGCTAACCCAAGTCCCAGCTCCAATCCTGCATTTCTTATACGGTGATCTCCAAATGCGCGTATTGCAAATGGGAGGAAGGGGATGGCTGAAACAACGAATCGCACCATGTTGAAAACCACAGGCTCTGTGAGCGCTTCAACCTCTTTTAGAACTGGAATATCACTTGCTGCAGAAAATAGGAGCAAAGAAAAGAAAATTGTCAAGCACTGAATTTCATGATCGATACCGATCACGAGAATTGTCCGACCAAGGTTGCGTTACTGCAGTGCAAATAATTTTAGCATGAAGAGTTTTTCGTAGAAGAGATACAGAGGCAGACACAGTCCCGACAGTGCTAATTAGGGCGAACAGCTTGCAGCAAAGTTTCAATCTTATATAATTCAGACGATCCTAAAACTGTTCTCCTTGCCCTTTCGTATCTATCGGCAATCTGTTATTCTCTGCTCTTATGGAACAAGCTAACTGATTATCAATCCCTGATTGCTACCAAACAGTGGATTCATTCTTTTTTTTTGAACTCTTATGCTAATTGGTGATTCGTAGTTCGTAGGAAAATTGGAGAGGGATCAAGAAAGATTTTTATACCATAGATGACGGTGAGGGCGTTGAGGATGATGATGCTGCGAGTTTTCTTGGAGGTGAACAGGATCCGCCTCCACACCGGCCGACCGGCCTTCGCTTCCTCACGTTCTTCTTCTCCTCCTTCTTGTCCTCCTCACGCGTGAGCCGGATCCTCGGCGGCGAGCACCGGGCTGCTCGAGAAACCTCACCGCGCGATCGCCGCGATCGAAGCGGGCGGCGTGACGGCAAGCAGCGGCGGGAGAGCCTGCCGCCGCCACCGGCACGCGTCGGGAGCATCTCGTGGCGGCGGCGGCTTCTGCGAGTAGCCAGATCTGATGAGTGACACGAATATGGTGATCTTTAGCTGCGTGTACCCGATGACTTCGCCGATGGCATGACCACGCCGCCAGCCCACGCCGCATCCCTCGGCCACGCCACCGGCGAAGGTCGCCGGTCAACCTCGCCCATGCCGCCCGGCGGATCTGCGCTCTCTTGGGTCTTGATGCTTGGATCTAGAATGCGCTGCGGTGGAGAGGAGGAGATGGGAATGGAAGAGCACGAAACCCTCGACAATGAGGCGATTTGCGCTTTGGTATCGTGCTCGTGCGGCGACCGAGAGCGGCCCGGCGTGCTTCGTGCGGCGGGCCTCTAAAAAGTGCTTGGTCAGCCCGACCCGGCGGGAATAAGGGCGAGCGTGCGGCCCGATTGGACCGAGCACGAGCCACGATGGGCCCGGGCCGTGCCGGCCCGGCCTGGTCCAATTCCCAGGTCTATCTGTGTCAATAACGCTTAACATTAATTTCGTCCTCTCAAACCTAGGCCAAACAAATTAAGACGTGTCTCCAACCGGAAGTAGCAAGAATCGATCGAGGCATCAACGGGGTGGGACAGGACGGATTAGCGCACGCAACCGGACGCGAATGCCGTGCTTACTGAAGCCTAGCCGCGCAAAACCTCCGCACAAGAAATAAGTTAGGCAAATTCGAAGCATTGGATTTTCTGGCCAGCTGGAACCTTTTTTTTGGGCGCAAATGTAGGTCTGTACGAAAACAATTACAAAAATAGCCTTCTCCCCGAAGGCGAAGATGCTGACAGCTGACATATGTCACCTACCACGATCATGTACTGCAGCAAGAGCTCGGAAACACAGGCAGTCTGGTGCTGAACATCACAGGTGCGGAGCGGGGTGGCAACGGCTCGACAACAGGTGCAGCATAGGTATCACGATGGAATGGCAAGACCTGCTGCGGTGCTCGAGCGTAGCAAGTTCCTATCACACTTTCTTAGCTCAACAACACCACAGGCGTCGGCTACCTACTCCTCTAGCCACAACACAGAAACATGATAGATGACACGTATCATTTGTTAGCGTTTCTACAGTAAGAGGAGCTATTTTTGCAACAACGACGTTCGTGCGAGTTGTTCTAATACCAGTTCTCTCTGTTTGTTTGTGAAGAAAAGTTGCATAAAGTGTTTTCTATGTGGCGCATCGGTAGAGTCTTGTCGGGGATTGGGTACATTGTACCAAGCGACCATCGAAGCCGGCGCCAACCGACCATGCCCCTACCCGGACGGTGCACGCAAAGCCGACCGCCGCATAAGCCCGGCTCGCGAGGGCTACGGTCGACCGTCGAGTTCGTCCCCGAGCGAATAAGCTTCGGGGTCATGGCAAAAGAGCGTGGCATTAAATCGCAGCGACTTCGAGATCGCCGCGCCCGAGATCCGCGCGACGGTCCGCGCCGCCTTAGTCTGCGCCATACTGTACCCGTCGCCTGACGTGCGGCGGTGGCGCGCCCCTCTGTTGCCCACGTCCTCCGCGATGGCGCACCCCATAATAAATGATTTGTCTCCTGTAATTCCCTATAAATACCCCCTCTACGATGGGGTGGGGTTGAACCCTCGGTACTAGGCATACACTTACATATCTCACTTGCTCACGGGAGTCCTCGGAACAAATCCGGGCCCCGGTGCAAAACATTTGTAACCACTTTCGCATACTAGTGCAATCACTGGACGTAGGGTTATTATCTCCCCCTCGAGAGGCCCGAACCAGGAAAAAAATGACCCCCCTGTGCCTCACGTTTGTCCCGGATACCCTATTCTATAGCTCGGCGCATTCTCAGACGTATAACCCTCGCGGAAAAGGGGGGCCAAAGTTGATCCCTCATTCAACAAGTAAGCTCGGCGGGGACCCGTCTGGAATCGCCCGGCTTGGTGGCGCCGTCGTGGGGACCGATTGAAGTCCTTCCGCAAGAAATCACTGAGGATGCCGAACTCACAGGATAATCAAGACCTCTGCGTCTTCGACGACGTAGAAGACGGTGACGAATATTACGCCAGCGATGGCGTGGGCGGTCTTGACCCGACCGAAAACACGCCAAACCGAGAGTCTTTCCCCGACGGCCGCGGTGCGAGAGCGCTTCCTCCGCTCGCAACCAAGTCCCCTCATTCGCGAGGAAGATTCCGGCGGTCTCCATGGCAAGCGAGGCACCCCCGACCGTCTCGAGCTAGGCGAGGAGCGCGGCGTCACGACACCACTCCGGGTCATCCGCGATCTTAGTGTTCCTTGGCGTCAACATGGCGGGAAGGGCAGACGTCAAGCAATGACGAAGCCGAAGTCTCTCCCTCCACCAACACTTTCGATTGGCGAGACCACGGAGTTATCCGGCGGGAACCGACGATCGCCCACCGCCTGACTGGCGGTACGCCCGGCTGGAGAATCGGCCTCGCAAAGATCCTGCGAATACCACTCCCGAGTCGTCGCGACCGCCTCCCAAGGTCGCCTCCGCCGCCTCCTCAGGCGCCGAGCGCCAGCGCCATAGCGGCGATCGTCTTGTGACCTCAAAACTTCTCCAACCAAGCCGACACTGGCGGCCATAGAGGCACTTGTGGCTGAAAATCTAGAAACCTCGCCATCGAGCATAGGGCTCCCGAGCCGCTGGCGCTCAAGAACCGAGTGTTTCGGGGCCTAAAACACCATTCCTGACCGCTCCGTAATGATGCCCCGAAGTCCTCGCTTTCGGCGGGCAGGAAGCAAGAGCGATTCCGTGAGATGCCCGGAGCGATTCTGGGCGAATCACGAACTCGGGCGTGCCCGCGCTTCTGAGCCTTAGTGCTCTTCCTCGGCGCCGCGCCGGCGTGTTCTCCGCATCAAGCCGTGCGCAAGGACCGGCCGGGCCCCGACCACCGTGATACCCACTCCGGTAGAAACGCCGCCACAACAGCCAGTTTTTTGGTGCGGGCCTTCTCGGCGTCCTTCCGCGAGGTGGAGTGGCCGAGCAAGTTCAAGTCCGGCCACGTAGAGCGGTTCAACGGGACCCAGAACCCAGATGAGTTCCTCTCGATCTACTCCACCGCCATCGTGGCGGCCGGGAGAGATGAGGGGTCATAGCTAATTACCTCCCCACGGTCCTCGATGGCTCGGCTAGGACGTGGCTCTTCAACCAGAAGGAGGGCTCGATCCGCTCATGGGGGCGTACTCTCGACACCCTCATGCCTTGAACTTTCAAAGGCGCTACACTCGCCGAACAGGCGAGACACAGAGCGGCCGATCTGGACGGACAAAGAGACCTGCGCCACTTTGTCCGGAGGTTCATCAAGGTGAGGAACTCCATCCCGAGCATCTCAAATGAAGCGGTCGTCCGGGCCTTCAAGTTCGGGGTCCGCGACGTTCGCTTCACGCAGGACTTGGAGATCCACCCCGACCTGACGGCCAACGAGCTCTTCCGTATGGCCGCCGGACTGTGAACGCCGGCGAGGCCGTGCAATGGAAAAAGATGATCGTGAAGGCAAAATTGCCGCCTCGGTAGAACTGGAAGGCTCCTCGAATAAGCGCTCGGGCTCGGTCGAAGGCCAAAAAAGAAGAAGCTCGCGGTGCGGCAGAACACGATCGCCGCCATCGATCGCCGCCGCCGCTGCGTACCATGGGTCGAGGGCGATGGCGATCAAGCGGCCGCGTATGCCGCGGCGCGCGATGACTAAGACCGCGAGGATCGTGATGGCCACCGAGGTCTCGGCGCCAAGCCAGCGAAACAAAGAAGCGCCGACCATTCGTGTTCGGTTTTGTTCGTACCATCGAGCTGCAGTCACGACCTCATAATGCCGATCTGGGCGCATACCACTGGAGAAATTTTCGGACGACAGAAGGGCCCCATGCCCGCTCGAAGGAAGGCGAGAGAATAGCAAGGGCAAGGGCTCGGAGGGCGGCGGCGACGACATGGGATTCAGGGCCGAAACCACATCGCCAAGTATATTGAGGGGCTCCTCGGCACAAATCCCGAGGGACCTCAAGGAGGCGGCGGAAGTTCGCCACATCACTCACGGCAAGCTAGCCGTTCAGCAGCTTCGATGGTCCGAGCTGCCCCTCACCTTCTCCAGGAGGATCGCCCCTAAGGTATGACAAGGCCCCAGAAGCTCCCGCTGGTCGTAAGCCCGACCATCAGCAACGCCAAGGTCGGCCGGGTCCTCGTCGACGGCGGAAGCTCTCTGGACCTCATATCTGCCTCGATCTGGGCGAGATCACGAGGTCCCTCGTTCGAGGATCAAACATCGCTGTCCGATTCTTGGGATCGTCCGAACGCCGATCAAACCCCTAGGCGGATCGCTTTGCGTGACGCTCGAGTCGACCAACTTTCGAACTGAGCTGGTCAACTTCGAAGTCGTTGACTTCAAGTCGGCCTACAACGCCATCTTGGGAAGACCAGCCTGTCCCCGTTCATGGCCGCACGCATCACGCCTACCATTGCTGAAGGTCCCGAGCCAAGAGGCGTCATCACCGTCCTGACCGACCATCGGCGGCTCGAACTGCGATGAAAAGCGCTCGACATGGTCCGGCGGTGCCCAATGACCCTACCAGCGCCGGTCCACTCTCGGCCAAAGGTTACCCTCGGCCGGAGGAGGAACCAAGCGGTCCGCCTCGGCAGTGACCCGACCAAGGTTTTCCATCTCGGGTCTTCCTTAGATCCCAAATAGAACTCGAAAGCACATTACTTTCCTCGAGGAACGTTGAGGCGTGTTGGCTTAGGAACCGTCAGAGCATGCCGGGTCCCAAGGAAGTAATTGAGCACAGGCTAGGTGCTCGCAACAAGCAAAGCGGCTTGCCTAAACTTAGGCGCTTTCCCGGGAAACAGGCAATCATCCCGGATGAACTCAACAAACTCCTCAAGGCCTTGCCGTCGGAAGTCGAGCACTTTCAGTGGTGGCGAATCGGTCATTGTAAAGAAGAAGGGGCAAGTGGTGCATGTGTGCCGACCACACCGCCTAAATGCCGCTGCCAAGGATAATTTTTCCTTTGCGGCGCATTGACGGTGAGTCGGCCACGGCCGGAGTCACGAAATGAGCTTTACGGATGCCTACTCGGCTATCATCGAATCGGCTTGTTCCCGGACGCCGAGAAACTTCCTTCATCACGCCCTTCGTTACGTGCTCGACCATATCGTTCGATCATGTGTCGGCAGGCAACGAGCAACCTTTCGGCGGTGATGCAAAGGACCTTCGAGGACCCGATAGGCGCGAACCGGAGGTGTATGTCGATGATATTGTAGTAAAAAGTAAGCTCGCCTCTGGTCATGTGTCCAACCTCGAGGAGACCTTTTGTAATCTCAATAGACATCGAATAAAGCAATCGAAAAATGTGTCTTGAAGTCCAAGCGGGCAAGGTGCTTGGCTACCTTATCAGGCATAAGGCATCGGCGCAAATCCGGGAAAAGATCGAAGCGTCGAAAGAATGTGGCCTCAAGTGACATAAAGAGGTCCAGGCCAGGCCGGACGTATGGCGGCATAGCCAGCTTCATTTCGAGCGAGGTGGCTGGATTGCCCTTCTTTAGGGCACTTTGCGAGCATAGCGGTTTTGCACAGACGGAAGGAGGCCGTCGTTCCTCGAGGCTGAAGTGGTACTTGTCGACCCTCCGATCTTAGCCACGCCAAGATCGGAGAGCATCTCTTGCTATACCTCGCGGCGACCCCAGTCAAGTTAAGCTGAGTCTTTGGCGGTCGGCGGGAAGAGTGCGATGACCAATATACTACGTCGTGAAGTCTTGCACGGCCAAAGGAGCGGTACCCTGAGGTCCATAAGTTGCTATACTCACTGCTCGTAGTATCGAGGAAGTTGCGCCACTATTTCCAGGCTCACAAAATCATCGTTCAACCAGCTTTCCCTTACGGAGATCCTAAGAAATCCGGACGCCGGTGGCAGACGGACAAAATGGGCTATGGAGCTGCATGAGTTAAGCGTCAATTTTTCGGCTCGCCGCGGCGATCAAGTCCCAAATCTTAGCGGACTTCGTGGCGGAATGGACAAATCGAGCCCGCCCACCAAGAAACCCCGCGATCCAGAAGGCGGTCGGTGGACCATATGCCAGCCGGGTCCGAGCATTGAGCGGCTGAAAGGTCAGTGTCATCTTGGTTTCCCCTCGGGGAATCGACGATCGTCATCCAACTACGCCGCCGCAACCAACAATGCGACCAGTATGATGGCCTCTTGGCGAAATCTGGCGATGCAAGTCGCTCGAGGTCGGCCGCCCGGCTGTGAAGGGCGATTCACAGTTGGTCGTCAACCAAGTAAACAAGGAGTATCAGTGTTCCGATCACTCAATAGCGCTTTACTTGGTTGAAGTGAGGAAGATAGAGAGATACTTTAAAAATTTCGAAGTACTCTACATCCCGAGGAAGGACAATTCTCTGGCCGACCAACTTTCTAGGTCGGTTCCCATGAGATGCCCCGCCCCTCCGGCGCTCGTCGGCTTATCTGCACAAGCCCTCCATTCCTCTGCAGAGGAGGCACCACCCAGATGCCCGCCCGGCCAGGCGCTAGCCGAAACATCTGCAAAGCCCTCCATTCCCTCTGTGGGAGGCACAAGAAACAGCGGTAATGTCTCCTTCCTCGAGCAAGGTGCACAGTTGGATGGCGCCATTCATCGATATCTTGTCCGCAGGACATTGCAGGAAGAAAAAGCGGCGTTCACTTACCGCAAAAGCGGTCATCTGTCTAAGCCGGTAGGCGGCGCCTTGCGCAAAGGGGCACTTGGAGTCCTCTCCAAGTGCATATCTGAAGGAGGCGAAATTCCTTCTTAGGGATATCCATGAAGGAATGTGCGGAGCCCACTCGTCCTTCAGGGCCTTCGTGAGCAAGAGCATTAAATTTTGAGATATTCTTGGCGGCAATGCTGGGCAGCGTTTGAGGCGTCGTGGCGACCCTGCATCAGGGCGCCGAGTTCCACGCGTAAGTCCCGGCTGACCGTCTGTGGCTGCAAACCATCCTCTCATGGCCATTCTCGACACGAAGTGACATTCTCGGGCCTTTCCCGGTGGTCGAAAGGGTTACAAATTCTTGCTCGTTATGCCATCGACACTTTCTCTAAGTGGATCGAGGCGGGCCGGTTTCAACCATTTCGGCTCAAGCGACGAGAAGATTTTTTTCGCGACAACGTGGTGGCGCGGCTTTGGGGTGCTTAATCGCCTCATCACGGACAACGACACTCGATTCACTAGCGAAGTGTTCCGGACCCTCTGCGAAGACATCGGCACAAAGATACGCTTTCGTCTCTGGCTGTAGGCCGTCCTCACCGCTGAATCGTGCTCGGGTCCCCGAGTGCACGACCAGGACATCCACCTAGGTCGAGGCGTCGCCTCGACCTCGATATCGCCGAGAAACACGCCTAAAAACCGCACTCATTCGATCGGTAGTCTACCGAAGAAACCCTTCAAAAACAGCGGCCAAGTCAGTTCGGCCACGAACTCTGTAGGTTGGCGACCTCGTCCTACGCCGAGTTCAGGACATGTCGAGGGCCAACAAGCTTTCCCCCAAATGGGAAGGACTATTCACGGTCGTTTGATTGTCCTCACGATGGTACAGTCCACCTACCTCGCGACAGAGGAGCGGCCGTGTGCTCACCAATTCATGGAACATCGACCAGTTGCGCAAGTTCTATGTCTAAGCTCATGTTCCGTTGTGCATCACGTTGTAATTCCACAACCTTTTTAGCAATGCAACTTCAATTTGTCAGAACTCTCTTCACCCCGCAGAAGCGGCTTGCGCCTGAACGATGGCGCCGGAGGTGCCCTGACAACTGCCGGCGCTAAGCTTCGCCACCAAAGGCTGCGATCTTGATAGGCCGACCACAGTCGCGATAGCTATCCACTCGCGATACAAATGATGCCAGAGACACCCTTTAAATTCGGCGAATTTAGCCCGCAAGCGCGTGTTGGTGCGTCACGCGCCGAATGTCCATCAAGCGTCGCCTCCTTCAAGCAACCACATTCGCCAAATTAGGGACGTGCGTTCCAAGCAACGAGAGGTTTCCGGACACGCTTCGTTTTCCTACATCGACTGACCTCGCCTATCGCTTGGAGCGGCTTGCTTTAGTCGGAGGGGCAGCAGCGCTTTCTCCCATCTCTCCTGCTGAACAAACCCGTGCTACTTAATTCAGTGCAGCGGGCTTCATTCACAGCGGAAATTTGGATAGGAGCAGTTCTCGCTAACATATTTTTTTTGTAGCTAAGTCGTAACTTGTCGTAAACATTGCTTTCGCTTTCAAAAGCCTTTGTCTACCTCTGTGAAGTTATTTCATTTCGACTTACTCACGGCCAGTCGCCCATCACGTCGGTCCAACCTACATTGTGTCTATCTCTCGACTACCTTTTGCGGAAAAAGCAAGAAGAGAGCTCAAAAAGGCGTCATCACGGCGCATCACTCAAAGCAAAAGAAGAATTCATACAACCCTACGCACCGGCGTCGCCGACTGGCCATGGCGAAAAGTTTTGTGCTCGTGCGGCGATCTTGGCCTGAAGTCGATCACCCATCATCGGGCGTCGCGGCCCTCAAGGGCTTCTTCGTGGGCTGCTCGACCTCTTCACGATCTTGTCGTACAAGGCGGCGACCGTTATAGTTTACTGCTCTGGGTCCAGCCACCTTGGCTTCAAGAAGCGCCGAGCACGCCTGTTTTCTGCTCGAAACCACCGCTCGAGCCAAAGAGCCTTAGCTTTGGCTAAGGGTCAGTCTTTCCGGTAGCCCGACATTCCGTTTCCACTGCTCGAGCTCTTCCTCGGCCTGGCGCGACGCCCCAAGCTCAGCCACTTTGGCCTCAAGGGTCCGGGCGTGCTGCTTTCCCTCCTGAAGCTCTTGCTCGAGCCCGTGGACCTTGCTCCGGCTAAAGGCAAGATCCTTCTCCGCGAGCTAGAGGTTTGCTTCTGACCGCTCCGGCTCCTGGCCGAGCCTGGCACTCTCCTCGGCGGCGGCGGCGTCTCTTTGGGCGGGCGAGGCAGGACCTTTCTGCTTTCGAGCTCTCGCTCGAGCTCGAGGATCCGTTCCTTGGACTCGGCGGCACTTTTCTCCGCCTCGCGGCACCTTTTCACAAGCAAAGTGTCCCATGAGCTTGAGTCGCCATTTCTCCTCGGACCTCCCAGGCAGGAACATCGCTTTCTTCATACTATTGGGCCCGCAGTATCGGGAGCTGACCAAACTCCTTGAAGTTGTCCAAGGTCCTTTTAAGAAGCTGTGGGCAGGAAAACTCTAAGCAAGACGCCCCCCACAAGAACCAAAAGAAGAAAAACTACTGCGGTGGCAGGGCATCCTCACCTGAGCAATGTCGGCGCGCAGGTGTTCCCAGAACCGCTCAAAGATCGCCCCCGCCTGAATATCCTCGGGCTTCGGCAGGGGGCTACGTACAATCCCGGAGTCCTTAAAGAAGGGCGGGTCGGCCGAGGACGGCGAAGTCGCCACGGGCATGAGGTTACGCCCCGGGCACGAGCCCCCTCTGGCGCGCTCGCTCAAGGTCCGCTCGCTATCACCCCGAAAGCATCTTTGGTGCGCTCGGGGCCCCAGCATCCGCTTCGAGCATGCGGTTCGCTCGGGGTAAGTCCGCAAGTCTCGTCGAACAGCCATGCGCCGAGAGTCGGCGCGCCTTAGCTCTCGGGCGAGCATTTCGCCAGGGGCCTCGTACCCTCATGGCGGCCTTTTCACTGGGGGAAGGAGAGTCGACCTTCTCCTTCCTTAGTGCCCTCCGCAGTTTCGCGCCTTCGCCATCACGATGTCGGCGGCGTCGGGCTGCGCCCGCTACGACATAATCAATAAGCTCATAAGCTATTTCTGGCCCGTTCGGGAAAGGCCTGCGAGCTATTTTTATACGTGTCGGAGAGTGGGGATAGCAGGCAGCATAAAACAAAAGAAACAAAAAAGCGGCGAGGCCAAGACTCACCTTTGGCGGGCCTCGTCATCTCCAGGCGGAACTCACGCCGCTAGAACCACTGCTTCGGCCTTCTTCTCGGCTGCCCGGTGATCTTCGCCACGGTCGAGTCGACCTCCTCCATATCAACCCCACCGGCGCACTTCCACGGCGCCGAGTTCCGTCGGCGGGCGTCCTTCCTAGCGATCGAGCTCCCGAGCCTTGGTGGCTCGCGAGTTGATCCTTCGCTTGGCGGAGCTCCTCTGCGCGCCTCCGCTCAATCTGCAGACCATTCCTTGATCAATCTCCCCTCCGCCCGCGATTTGTTCGATTTGAACTTCGAGGCTATAATTCTTGAAAGCTCGAGCGCCTTACCTCCTTCCGATCAGCGTACTCCATGTGCCGCTTGAAGGATCTCGTGGCGTAGAATGCCTCTTCGGCCTTGGGTGCTCGCGGTGGCGGGCTGCCCTCTTTCTCCTCCTTTTTGGCCTTGGCCGGTGAACGACAGCGCCCGCCCGCTGCCCACAGGATTTGAGATCGGCCACCCAAGCTCAGAGAAGCTCTTCCTGTCGAGAAAAACAGGGCGCCATTAGAAAAGCTCGGATGTCGTTCCCACGCAGCATAAGTGCTGCAAGACTTCGGATGTTCTCCCCGAGCATGAAGGACGAGAGATGCTCACCACGGCGCCCGCTCAAGCACATTCGCCGGGGACTTAGCGTTTTGCTCGAGCTCCTTGCCCTTGGGGTCCCGAACATTTCGCTGACCCTCTTCTCCACCCGATCGAAGCAGGCACGTCATCATGTTGCACGAGTCGGTCGCAGGTTCGAAGCAGCTATAATGTAAAGTAAAGTGCCACAAATCGCAAGGGCATCTTGGATTCCGCTTTCTACGGGTGAAATCGTCCCACCCGTGATTTTGAAAAAGGGTGCTCTCTCCACCTCAGCGGAGAAACCCTGTTCGGAGGAAGTCACAGACGATGTCTCGCCGGGTGAGCCCCTTGTTCGTGAGCTCATGGATCGTCATTAGACCCGCTCCTCGCCGTAGAACCGGTGGCGGTGCGCGATCTCGGCACTAAGCGCCCCGCCCGCAGATAGCGCTATTGAGCGCTCTCCAGCACTTCCGCGAATAAAACCAATGATCAGCCGGCAATAACGGAGTCTTTGAGGGTGAAGGCGGGTGCTAAATACGGCGATGCGGGCCTCAAACGAAAATCTGAGCACCTTGGGTGGGGGAGTCTGGCCCGGTATGGAAAAGATTGTAGAAATGGAGGAAAAGACTTGGCGTGGGAAGGATGCCCAGAAGCCTTGCAGAGATGGGCAAAGCCGTTTAAGACAAGGATGGAGTTAGGGTTCGAGATGGGTGACCTCGCCTTGGCATTGCTCGAGTCGTCCCCCAAGAACTTCGCTCTCGGCGGCCGGAGCCCATTTACGGTGTAAAGATCGCCTGCAGAGACTATCTCGTAAATCGCTGGCGCCGAGGCTCCTTAAGCCCTCGGAATCCTCGAGGAGAGGTCGGCAGTACCAAACTCTGCGCATGCCGGAGCCTCTCGCCAGTAATCTTGCTCATCGAACCGCGCCATGAGAGGATTCGGAAAGAAGAGCGCCCTTGATGAGAGGGAGTTTGGAAGGTTGACCCGGCTTTTGGCGGAGTAGTTATGCAAGTGGTGAGATTGAAAGAAGAAAAGCAATTTGAAACAATCCATGGGTTATTTTTAGGTAGAGGCGAAACGGACCAATAAAGGCGATCGATTGCCAACAACGTGGCGATACGTTCTCCAGCGAGCCTGTCGGTAGGGCGCGTTCCCAAAAATTGTCGGATCTGGCGGCAACCAGGAAGATACCGCTTCGATTTTTCCCACGCTCCACCCACAAGCACTATTTGGCGGGCCTCGACCAAATATGCTCATTCCCGATGGAGCGCGCCTTTCCCGACACCTGGTGGCTCGGATCTTATAACATGCTTTTTGTTGCGAGATCTTTTTCGAAACCAAACAGCCGAGGTCAGCGGCGATTTTACCATGCGAGTTCCGCTCCCAAGCATGGTCGCTCGGGCACCATAGCGGTCATTCCACTAACAAGACTTTTCACTCGAGTTAGGGCGCCTCGGGCACCAGCGGTAGTTCTTCGCCGCTGACTCCAATCCCTCTTTTTAGGAGCTTTGAGGCTTAATCACGGAGGCCTCGGCAGAGCCTCTTCCCCAGCCTAGCCTCGGGGGCTACTTTGTCGTCGGGATTGGGTACACTGCATACAAGACGACCATCAGCTTGCGCCAACCGACCATGCCCCTACCGGGACGCAGGCGCGCAAGGCCGACCGCCATATAAGCCCGCTCATGAGGCTACCCCGATCGGCCAGTCGAGTTCGTCCCAGAGCGGAGTCAAGCTCGAGGCCCGCGCAAAGACGACGTGGCATTAAATCTGCTAGCGGCTCGAGGATCGTGACACCCGGATCCGTATATAACGGTCCCGCGCCGCCTTAGTCTGCCTTATTGTACCCATCGTCGCCTGCAGTGCCGGCGGGTGAAAGCGGCGCCCTTCTTGCGCCACGTCCTCCACCTGATGCGCACCTGTAATAAATGATTTGTCTCCTGTAATTCCCTATAAATACCCCTCCTACGATAGGGTGGGTGTTGGACCCTCGGTTACTAGGCATACACTTACATATCTCACTTGCTCACGGAGTCCTCGAAATCCGTCCAGGCCCCAATGTCAAGAACAACGTAACCCACTTTCGTGATACTAGTGCAATCACCGGACGAGGGGTTATTATCTCCCGCGAGAGGCGAACCAGAAAAACGACCCCCTGCATGCCTCACGTTTGTCCCGGATACCCTATTCTATAGCTCGGCGCATTCTCGGGCCTTATAACCCTCATGGAAAAAGAGGGCCAAAGTTGATCCCTCATTCAACAAGTAAACTCGACGGAGGACCCCGTCCCGAATCGCCGACAGGTACCAAACAACTCAAATTTTTCGCCAAAATCTTTCGCAATCATTCGAGGTCAATTCAACAACAAAACACGATATTTATCACAGTTAATTAGTTGCTCTCAAGCTGCCCTACCTGTTGTAAAAACTAAAGGATAAACATCCAGCATTCAACCATAAACTAGTGATTCACTACCTACTCTCTTTCTCTCTACATATTTATTTATTTGTATTTATATTAGAATGGTAAAAAATAGAATTTTTTTTCATGTTTAACAACACAAGCAGTTCAACTGCTTCCAATCCAAATAATTGCCAAATTAACCAAACACAATAGAGTACACATGCATTATCGTACATCCCATTCTGTATCTTATCAATCAGCAGAGAAATATGCTCTGCAAGAAAAGCAAATCAACACGCCACAAACAAGCCTGACACATGCATGCATGCATCGCATGCGTCACTGTTCATCCCGGAGGTCACCGCGCGCGACGTCGGCGCCGGCATCAGCTTGGGACGAGCAAACCCTCGCCTCCGTGTACACCTTCCCCGGGCGGCAGAAGTAGCCTTGCTCCGGCGCGCAGTGCGAGTCGTCGGA